>JABSTQ010002384.1:0-22615 GCA_013358835.2 Ixodes persulcatus | reverse complement strand
AAGACATTGAGGAATTATATTACCAATTAGATCCCACATTTCTAATGAATTCTGTATCAAGTGCCATCCACGAACATGGCCTATGCGACTTTCAAAACTCATCTGGGGTATCTGAACGGGGTTTCCTAGACTTTAGGCTATATATCTGCAATCAACACCTGTCGAACATGGGAAGGAAATCCACAATTTGTAAAAAAAGCTGCTGCGCATGCGCGAGCAGAGCGTGTTGCTAGCGCCCCCTGTTTGGTTGGAAAACAAATAGGCGTGCCGGCTATTCCTAGGCTGCGACAGAGGCGCGGAAGCGAAGACAACCGTGAGCGAGGACGAAGAAAGCTCGCGAGTCGCTTTTGTTTGTCGCCATGCCGGCGCACTGTATTTCGTATGGTTGCGCGAATTACTTTTATGGTAAAGAGAACGCCAAGTTTTCTTTTTCTTTTCTTTTTTACTTCCGTCTGCAGCAGGCTGTATTCTGCTAAGATAGGCTTGGATAGCTGTCGTGAACACTGACGGATCTGCAGCACACATTTTGTCACGGGTACGTCGTTTTTCTACGCTCCTGGGGGTATTTTCACACTATTCAATCAGGGTCTTAAGGCAAAGCTTGGAACAGACTGCTCGCACTAACTTTACGCCCCCCATGTATCAAGCCAAAACATGCATTGCGAAGCCTAGCTGTATTCCAACCACTTTCCAGCCTCGCACCCAAAATGTCGAAGTTTCCGGCGTTGCGCGAGAGGCGGCGCGCACTATTTTGCAAATCGTGGATTCTCAGGCAAAAGAAAGGTGTTTGCATAGGCTCTTGCCTCGCCCCAGTCCTCAGCGAAATCTTTCTTCTGTATGTGGACCGGGAGATCAAAGCTCGCCTTGAAGAGTTGACTCTCGTCTTCCATGTTTTTCGTTATGTGGATGATTATTTAGTCATTCACCGGATCTCAGTTTCTCCTGAATCATGTAGTTCAAGCTTTTACTTCTTCATCTCAGGCCTGAATTTCACAAGGGAAGACAGCTCAGGCAATGGTCTCCAGTATCTCGATCTTCGTCTCCATCTTCTTCCGACCGGCATTTGTTGGGCCTTTTAACAACGATCTCGGAAACCTATTCTTCCATTTTGCAGTTCCCATCCTAAACTGGTAAAACATGGAATCATTCAATTCCTCCTTTCAACGCGCCAACTCATGTTCTCACTTTTTAAGCTAAAGCATTGCAAAACAACAAGAACGTCTCCTCAAAGCTGGTTATCCGCAAGGTCTTCTGAGCACTATTCTAGTTCAGATAATTTTAGCCACCCAAAGGCCCCGTGCTCCATATAGTAGGGCTTCACATGTTATCTCCATACCATATGTGCACAACTCTGCACAAAGACTGAAGGGAATTGCAGCGCGCTTCAACACTTCAATTGTCTTCTCGTGCAAGTTGCGCCTAAAACAACTTTGCAGACGAGTGAACAACAACGAAGCCCCCAAAGGATGTTCCATCAAACATGCCAATCAGACCGTTCCCTGCGAAGAGGGAGTGGTATACTTCATCCCTTTTTCATGCGGTGACCGATACATTGGTCAGGCAGGGCGTTGCCTGAACACTCGCCTACGAGAGCACGTCCTCGAGGTTTCCCGTGCTTCAAGCGACTCTTTTCATCCAATAGTTGTTCATCAACGCCTCTGCAAGAACTGTGAAGCCCGGTTCCAGGACACCAGCATAATTGGAAGACATAAGAACAAGCTCGGCCGAGAGATTATTGAAGCATACAGGATAGCCGGTAACGAACACAGCATCGCTGTTCCTTCTGTTGGGCTGTCCAGAGTTGAGATGAACTACCTGAAGCCAGAGCTGAATTAGTCAAAGGGCCCTCTACCCTGATTTTGTCAATGGTGTTTCCTTTTTTCTTTCTTATTTTCTTAGTCTTTATCTTCTAGTGTATTTGGGGGTTTAGTCCTTTTTCCAGGCGTAAATAAATACATTATTTTTCCTTAACTTCCTCATTAGTTTCAAAAGTTAGGAGGGAAGTAGTACGCATTGAAGGAGACATCGGTAAATGTGTGTTGCTAGTTGAAAGAACTGTGCTGTCTGTCCTTGTCCCTAAGTGTTTTTATTCTTTCCTTCACTCTTGTACTTTCCCCAACTCGCTCTTTGTTCTTTGACTTGGTATCCCTTGGGCGCCGCCGGCCAGTGTTTGTCCTGCCGAGTGGCGGCTTTTTCTGGGGCGGGGGGGGGGAGCAAAACGCATGCCTTGCCCCCCCACTCTGAGAACTGGGGAGGGGGGGGGCAAGCGCCCCCCTTGCCCCCCCCCCCCCCCCCCCCGGTTGGTACGCCCATGGCTACCGCCATGTTGTACAATTTGGACCACTAGACACGTGACCGTACCAAATCCTGAGGTTTTTACGCAAAACTGAGCCGAGATTGGTGTTGCGATCGCTATAAAACATGATAAACTATTGTTCAATACTGTTAGCCCCAGAGATCAGTGTCTAGCTCCGATAAAAACCCCAAAACAGCACCGAGGCTGACGGCATGTAGCGGAGCCATTGCGAAGCTGCCCGAGTTTTTGTCGTAAAAGCAGCTTTTTGACGTAAAACAAACGAAACGTAACTTATATCGTCGGTACTGTTAATAAAGATCGATAAGCAGTTATTTGTGCGCGGTACTTCGTTAAAATCTAGACGTTAAACTATAAGTTCACATGTCTATAGTTCGTCTCACCTTAGCATGGACTAACTGCGAAGGCTGTGCAAGCGCGAGCGGGTAGCCTTGACTGCCTTGGCTGGAGCAGTCGCTGCACGAGCGCTCGTGCAGCCGCCGAGGCTTCATCCAAAGCACACAGCTCACGCTTTTATCATGTGCGGTTAACAATATTTCATGCTAAGGTGAGACAAAGTATAGTGGTCCAAATTGTGCAACATGGTGGCGGCCGGTTGGGGGTCACTCTCAGCTGCCAGTTTATTGCTCCAAGCCCCTCTACCTCGTTGGGATACCCGAGAAAGCAAATTTGTGTAGCGCCGCCCAGTCATAGCGTGACGAAACGCAGTGGCCGCGGGCTGTACTACAATTGGTGCGCGCTGGCACACTCTTCTGTGGGCAGGTCAGGATTACAGTAGGTTGAGGTTCTAGTTCTTAGCCGTGACGGCCGTGACCCTGAAAGGGGATGGATGAATGGTAATGGCTATACCCTTTGGAACGGGCGGCAGCTTGCGCCACCTAGCCTAACATTTCATCATCCCTTCTTTTTTTTTAATGTGTATAAATTGTGTTATAACACAACCCCCCCCCCCTTTTTAAAGTAATTCCATTGCTTATTTTTATCTGTATTTTTTACCCCTCCTCCATTCATCATTTTTTACCCCAAATCCGTAGTCATCCCCCCCCCCCCCCCCCCCCCAAGAGGGTGGGACGAAGCCCCGTCCCCCTTAACATTGCGTGCTCTATAGTTTCCCTTTCGTGGTTGCATATGTTGCATAGAGTGTCAATTTCCTGGAATTTAGCCCTATACGTTTTCCTTCTTAGCACCCCCGTTCTAGCTTCAAACAGTAATGAGCTCCCCAATGAATTATCATACAACTGTTCCGTCTTTATTTCTTGTTTTTGTGCCCTGTATATTGTTAAAGCTGATTTCCCCTGCATTCTCTCTTCCCACAATTTCCTCTCTGTTTCCTTTACTCCCTTTTCTACTGATACGCTCTGATCGGCCCCATCTCGTTGAATGTATTTAGATCTCAGCTTGCGGGTTCGGTTTGTCCACTTAGTGTTTAGAATTTTCATATATAGATACTTGTACACTTTCGCTGCCCACCGTGTATCCTCAATTTCAGCTAGTCTTTGTTCAAATTTTACTTTGTTTCATTCTACTCTCGAAAGATGCCCAACCCATATCCCCCTGTACTCCCTCATTTGGTGTATTCTTATGTGCCCCCAATGCCAACCTATTCACACTCCTTTGCTGTATCTCTAAACCTGCCTGGATTTCTGACCTCATACACAATACCGCATTCCCAAATGACAGTCCTGGCACCATGACTCCCTTCCATACTTCCCTAACGACTTCATATATAATATAGAATGTGATACAAGGAGACGCCAGGCTCTTTAAATCGACCGGAAAATTCGGTTTCTTAACCTATCGCGCTACGACTTTGTGCAGCGTTGCCCACAGATGGTGCATTTTTTTCGTAAAATTTGCAAAGAGCGAACTTACCTGAGGAAAAAGTAAAGAAAGAAAAAGGCTTAGCTCCTATGGAAACGCAGCGACGCCACCGGTCTTCAAACAACACGGCGCCGTTTCGCACGGGAGACAAGAGATGGCGCAACGAACGCCGCCAACGAACGAGCATACGGCGCCGAGAGCCGGCGTCTTTTCTTTAGCAGACGATCTTTTCGACTCAAAAGCGGCGCGCGTTCCGCATGGGGCGACAGTCGCAGAAACAAAAACAACAACTGATATGAAAAGAGCTCGCGCCGCTTTTGATTCGAAAAGATCGTCTGCTAAAGAAAAGACGCCGGCTCTCGGCGTCGTATGCTCGTTCGTTGGCGGCAGTTGGCGTCGCGACTGCTTGCGCCATCTCGTGTCTCCCGTGCGAAACGGCGCCGTGTTGTTTGCAGACCGGTGGCGTCGCTGCGTTTCCATGGAGCTAAGCCTTTTTCTTTCTTTACTTTTTCCTCAGGTAAGCTCGCTCTTTGCAAATTTTACAAAAAAAAAAATGCACCATCTGTGGGCAACGCTACACAAAGTCGTAGCGCGATAGGTTAAGAAACCGAATTTTCCGGTCGATTTAAAGAGCCTGGCGTCTCCTTGTGTCACCCAGTAGTTCCATAGTGCCCTGTGTTTCATGATAGCTGCATCGCGTTTCCCCTTCTTTATTACAATATCTTCATGGTCTTTTAGATACCGTCTTCCTTCACTTAACCATACTCCCAGATATTTGTACTTTCCATACGTGTCCTATCAATGTGTCCTGTATCTCCAGGGGTTCCCCCTTCTCGTCGTTGAAAACTATTATACCCGACTTGTCCCTACTAAATTTTAGTCCTAAACTGTCCCCTTCTCTGCAGCAAATCCTAATCAGTTTCTGTCCTGTCCCACGGCTCTCTGATACGAGTACAGTGTCGTCTGCACACGTTAACCCTGGCAATACTTGATTTACTTTCTGTCCTTCCTCCATGTAAGTCAGGTCAAAATCTAGGTTGCACTGTTCTAACCTTTTTTCCATCTCACTGAGGTATATCATAAAAAGTAGGGGAGACAATGGGCAACCCTGTCTAAGACCCCATTTCATTGCTGCTGGTCTTGTAGTTTCGGCTTCCCATGTTATAACCACCCTATTCTCCGTATAAACCCGTTCTTGAAACTTAACCATGGCTCCCTCTAGTTCATATCCCTTCAGTTGGTTCCAGAGTTTTTCCTGATTCACATTGTCATATGTCCCTTTGATGTCTAAAAATGCTACCCATAATGGCCTTTGACTTGCCATTGCTATCTCTATGCACTGAGTGATTACGAATGAGTTATCATCTAGTCGTCTATCCCTCCTGAAATCGTTTTAAACTCCCCCAGAATCTGGTTTCTCTGTGCCCATTCTTCTATTCTTTTTACAATTTGCATAGCTAGTTTGTATATTACTGAAGTTACTATGATTGGTCGGTATGATTTGATACTGTCTTTGTCTCCCTTGCCCTTATATAATAATCTCATCCTGCTCGAGTCATGCTGCACTCTGGAGTGAGACCGCCAGAAAGATGTGGGACGCGGCAGGCATTACTCCTTCTTCTCGCTAAGTCTATGCAGGTCCTTACGGCCGCTGATAGTCCGTGTCTCAACGGGGTCTCTCTCGAAAATGAATGGCTGTAATGCAAGCGAGCGCCGACTTTACTTTCATCCATTGCTGAAATGCACTACTTCGTCAACGGGGCAATCGAAACAGAAACCATGCCACTTCTCTCCATGGCCAAAGAGGTCTCATAATGCCACGCGCGCAGTGTTCCATGCAGGAGTTTTTGGAAGTAGTCTATTGAACTCAATGGGTGTTTCTAACTGGGCCGATGCTCTTTGTTGTTTTCAAATTTGTCCAGAGCTGAAGGCGGCGTTCCTGCTCCTCGACAAGAACCAGGACGGCCGGGTGAATGCGGCGGAGATCAAGCACATGCTGGACGATCTCGGCATCCTGCTCACGGACGCCATGATCGAGAATCTGGTCGTCCAGGCGTCCGGCAGAGGTCGGTGTGCCAAGACCCCCCGTGGCACGGTTCTCGCTTCGTCTCGAGACCAATGCACTGTTTGAGACCAAAGCGCGTCTGCCCGCAGGATCGCTTCCTGCCCTCCATCGCCTGACCTCGCTCTCTGCGCGATGGCCGGAATGGCGATAGATTGGCGATGACCGAACGTCTAGAGTTCCTGTATATAGCTACCTACGGTAGCAGAGTTGCGCATTCAGCCTCGGCGGGTGGCCGTAGCGGTGGCTTTTCAGCACGGCGCTGGACGCTTTTCTTCTCACGTGATCGATATCGGCGAATAGCGGCTTGGGGGCTCGGAGAAAACAAATGCGCAACTCTGCTCCCCCTTCGGGGGAGCACATCGAGGACCTCTATGAGCGTCTAGCTTCCACCGCCCTGTAGCGGCCCTCTAGTGCGCGCATGGGTTGGCGCGTACTCCGGAGTTCATCAGTGACGTCAGTTCGCCGACGTTACTGAGACGTGCCCACAACGACTGGTCCACCATGTGGATAGTGGGCGCTCCCGTGCAGTGCAAGCAACGCTGCGGCCTTGCGCCCGCTGCGTGTGCGGCAGCTGTGCTGGCCTTGCCGAGTCCGGTGCTGAGACGCGCTCTCTCGCAGCTGACGGCCTGATCAGCGAGGCCGAGTTCCTGACGTGGATGTCGTGCCAGACGGGCATTAAGGACGACGTGATGGAGGACCTGCTGGCCGCCTTCAGGGTATTCGACAAGGACTGCAACGGCTACATCAGCAAGGTACACTCACGTGATCACTTAGCTATCAACTGTATTTCTGCATGCCACGTTCTAGAAACCTTTAGCGATCACAACGCCATTCTAATTGACTCAACATTCTCTCCCGCTAAGCGTGATGTCGTTCAGAAAACGTTTCTAAACTATTCCAAAGCCGATTCCAGCAAACTGCTTAGCCCCTTCACCTCTTTTTCACACGACTTTATGGGTCTCTTTGACACGCGATCTGTAGCAGAGACTCGCTGTGCTGAAAGATGAAATCCATTCCCTTGTCAAGGAGTTTGTCTCATTAGTGTCAATAGAAAATAATATAAGGAGCCCTTTTTTTAATAACTTCCTTAATAAAAAAAAAAAACTTTTTTCTTTGACCAGGACAAGGGATTCTCCTAAATCCTGGGCTAAGTACAAGAAAAGTGCAAAAACGTACAAATCAGATATAAAAAAAGAGTAAATCAAAGCTTCTTAATCATGATTTCCCCAATATCCTATCAACCAACGCTCGAAAGTTTTGGCAGACCTTCTCGCCTAAACGTCAAAATCCATCTCCCGTTCGCAACGACAGTAGTGGAACAATAATTGCACCCCCTGGAATCTGCGTCCATATTTAACTAGTACTTTTGCTCAGTCTTTACCGAGGAGTCATTTCTTCTGCCGTTAGCATCGCATCCTGTTAGTACGAGTATGGACTCAATATTATTAACTCCGTGTGGAATTGCTAAAATGATTGACCATTTGCGTCCAAATCCTGCTTGCGGTGACGATAAACGTTCAGCGCAGTTTTTGAAACTAACTAAAGATAAAATATCCTTTCGTGCCGCCTTTTCCAAGCCTCTTTTGAATCTTCAGAAATACCCTACGATTGGAAATTTGCAAAAGTTATTCCTATTTTTAAATCAGGTGATCGCAATAATCCGTCCAACTATAGGCCGATCTCTCTTACCAGTTTTCCTTCCCAAACTAATGGAGCACGTCATCTGCTCTCAAGTTATGGACTATCTGAGCGATAGCAGCTATCGTTCGCCCAATCAGCGTGGCTTTTGTAAAACCCTTTTATGGGACACTCGGCTATTTGAATTTGTGACGGACTTGCATGACAGCTTTAACGCCTCCTCTACCAGAGATGCAATCTTCATCGACTTCACTAAGGCCTTCGACACTGCCCCTCATTACCGATTACTACAGAAACTTTCAATTCTAAACATAAACAACCAAGTTATCAATTGGATTCCTTCTTTCCTAGCTAATCGCGAATAGCCTGTTTCAATAGACGACACCGCATCCCATCCAATTTCAGTAAACTCCGGTGTACCACAGGGAAGCGTCCTAGAACCCTTGCTTAATGACCTACCTCCGCTAATTTCGTCATCCGCAAGACCTTTCGCCGATGATTGTGTTATATAATGCCGGTTTTCCCAACCCAGTGACTCGAAAATCCTCCGACGAGACAGACATTCTGGCGAAATGGTGCTTAACATGGCAAATAATTATTAATATCGTGAAAACGAATATTTACCTTGGTATCAGTTTCAAGGAGGATATGTCTTGGAATACTCACATTGATAAAATAATTAACAAATCATCTAGAACTCTCGGTTTTCTTCGGATCCTTTGCCAAGCCCCACAGGATATAAAGCTAATGGCATACAAAACCCTGGTCCGATCTAAACTCGAATGTGCCAGTACAATATGGGACTCTCAGCAATCTTATCTGATCAATAGGCTAGAGTCGATTCAAAATAGGGCAGCCCGATTCATTCATCGCAACTCTTCGTTCAAAAGCAGCGTGTCCCAACGTAAGGATCTTTCAAACCTAACGTCCCTCGATGTGCGTCGCAAACTATCTCGTCTTTCTCTTTTTCATAAGATATAATATGCCATCTTTCATGCTGATGTACTGCGAGCCTTCCACATGCATTTCCCTACGTCATGATCATTCCCTGAAGTTTAGCCAATATTCGGTCGCACTAAGAGATTCACATTTTCGCCACTTGCGCTTTCTATTACAAACTGGAACTCCCTCCCTGACGATATTGTTAAAGAGCAACATATTTCTGTATTTCGCAAGAAATGTTTAATTCTACTGACCTAATTAACGAACACAATAGCCTCCTTATATTAGTAGCAATTACCAGTGCTACCAATCGCTGTGTATAGTTTTCCTTCGTATGTTTAAGTATTGTTTATGTGTACGTGCAATTAATGTTTAATCTATTTGGTGCGTTGTTATTACCGCTACAAGTTCTCATTTCCCCCTCATATAATGCACACGAGAGTGCCCTTGAGGAGAATGAAGTTGAACTCGGATGGGGAGCAGGAATCGAGGCAATGGCGACGTGCATTGTGCGCAGGACGAGCTCAAGCTGGCCATGGAGATGATCGGAGAGCCCATGTCGGAAGCCCAGCTGGACAGCATGATACGAGCCAGCGACATAGACCAAGACGGAAGGATAAACTATGAAGGTGATCGCCGTCCGAACGTCCGCATTCAGGCTGTGGGAAACGGAACTCTCATAGAAGCCTCGTGTAGGCATCGGGTTATCACCGTGCCAGAATTTCCTCGTAGTCATTTTTATTAGCTTCCCGTAGACAATTTTCATCGGGTGAGACGTTTTCACGGAAGCTTCTTACATTCAGATCTCATTTCTCCAACTATTATCGGACTTTTTTCCCCCATTTCCAATTAGACTGTTTAGTAGGCTCTTTGGTGATCATGCACAAAGCCATCTTCCGTCGTATTATAAAATAGTAATATTTTTATGTATTTTTAATATAAATTATGGAGTTTTTCAAAGCCTGTGACGCTTGTTTGGCGTGGCCTGACAGTCGCCAACATTTACTTTCAATACTTTGAGTTGAGAGAGAAACTATTTTCCAGCCTGTTCACGCTGACAAAAACCGGGGAGAACAGAATGTGTTGAGTGCAACCTCGCAGAAATTGACGTCACCTGACATCAGTTTCCCCGCTTAATTTAGCGGGGAAATTGACATCACCCGACCGGAGGTCAAATGACGTGGCATCGATTTCCCCTGTAAATTGAAATCGAAGGGACGTCTCGAGTTTACATGGCGTGGTCATGTGACGTCCATTTCCTCGCTCAATTTTGAGGGGGAATTGACGGGACGGTCCTCCGTGACGGTCTGCTTCATTACTGTTTTTCTCGAGGATCAAAGAAATTCTGGGTTAAAAGAAAAGAGGCTCGTTTTCCGTCGCCCGCATGTACTCTGCCTCAGCGTAACTCGGCACACGGCGAAGGGTCCCAGTAAGGCGGTCGGAGGGAGAGCTGCGTGCTGTCCAAGCCAAGGCCGGCAGGCAGAGGAAAACCGCTTCTGCACCAATTTCGAGTGACATCTGGGACGCACAAAACGGTTCCCCGCCTTCTTTGGCAAGGGCAGTCACGCGCTTTCCCCCCTGTCGTTGAAAGCAAAGTATAATGAAACGAGCAACGAGCGTCAATGAGTTTACGACAGATAGCCGCCGATCTAAGGGAGCCAATCAGGCTGAGCCAAAAGCGTCGTCTTTGTGCATTTTCGGCCATCAGGCACAGAGCCGGCACTGTGTATGATTGGCTTCGCCGGTGATAGCCACAAAGACAAGCGCCGTGACGCTTTCTCTCGATTGGCTTCATCGGACTGTCGGCTGGGATCGGACTGAAACGGAGACGATGATTTTTGTTTCGCTCACCTCATCGTGCCTGGGATTTGGGTCAAAACCACACACAGATATGGCGGAGCGCGATATCGCGTGATGCATCATTTCAGCTTACACGTGTTGCACATGCGTCAATGCGTAGCATTCGGTTCTACCAAACGTGAGCAGCAGCCACCTATCGGTCCTTTCTGTGTGGGCCACGAGCATAGATTTTCTTTCGGACGTTCGGCCGGCGAAGGCGGCTCGTGTCCGCAGAGGTTGAACCGAACGTCGACCGCATCGACGAGAAGAGCGTGGCAAAGGCGGCCGACGTCTCGCTGCGGAACGTCCTAGAGCTCCGCTAGCGACTATCGCAACGTTCTCAAATTTTGGACTCCGAGTATTGCGGGAAGCGCTCTTGCAGGAGACGCGACGAGCGCCACGGCGCGGCGATTCAGCCCGGACCCCGCATGCGACGTCGTGCATCTCCCTTTGTGTCGTCTGCTCTGCTTGCTCGCTGAAACTTAGAAATTTCGCTATAAAAACAACGTCATTACACTAATCGAAGTGGCACACACAATGTCCCAAGGTTCATGATCGTACTCGAGTGCGAGATCTACATTTCGCGAACGCCAAGCGAACCATACTTCATTTCAGCTTAAAGGGGCACTGACAACCCAAAGGTCGTATTCTTTTTTATTGTCTAAAACGATGCAACTTGTAGTCATAGACACGCAAAAAAAAACCGCATCGCGAAAAAAAAAATTTTTTTCGCGCGCGCGCGCGCCTTTTTAGTTTTGGCGTTTAAATCTTCCGCCGCCACCTCCTTGCTTCTTTTGATCGGTGACGTCAAAAATCAGGAAATTTAGAAGCTTTGTAGGTGACATTTCTATAACATTTAATAACGGCAATCGTAAAACATGTTTTTTAACGCAATTGCGAACGCACTACGGCCCCTCTTTTTGAAATACCAGAAATCAGAGTTCGGTGTGATGTTGCTTCCTAGATTTGTACCCTCCCTCGGAAAACTTGGCGGCGCTCGTTGGCGAGCTTGGCGAGTCGGAGAAAAACCGGTTTTTTTCCCGCCGGCGCCCTTGTATCCCTCACCTCCTCCTCGCTTGGGGTAGCCGTGGCAACGGCGGAGGTCCGAAAGAAAGTCGAGTCGCAGGAGACCGCAAAATTTGACTCACTGCACTGGCGCGGATTGCGCGGGAACTTCAATTTCGGCATTTGGAAATTGTTTTTTTAATTCACAAATACTGAATTTTAAAGTTTCAAATTTTGAGGGTAACGTCCCGGCATCGTTTTCGATCGTTTCGGATAATTAAAAAAAATATGATTTTGGTGTGTCAGTGCCCCTTTAAGTCCAGACGCAGCCGATGCTACAAGCGCGAGCATGTGGCCCTGAACAGTAGTTGAACAGCGCGAGCGCGCGTGCTTGGCAGGGATGCTGAAAGCCCGGAGCTCGCGCTTGTAGCATCGGCTGCGCCTGCACTTAAGCTGAAACGCGCTCGTCAAGGCGGCTCCCCCGCAAGTGCCAAAGTAAAATTTGGCGCGTGCATGTGACTCGTTGGCGGTCCGAGAGCGAAGTGTCCGAGGCTCCACGAAAAACCTCACATCCCTCGCGGATTCGGTTAAGCTTGGTATAGTCAAAACTGAAATCGGAAATTTAGGTTAAAAGAAAAATCATATAAAAATTACTTTAAACTCGGGGGATCCTGGTAGCGTCCCACTCGTAAAAGCTCGGATAAAAACTTGGACTCTTTCTACGATCCGAAAACAGGCGTTTGTCGCGATCGCGGAACGAATCGCCTAACTTGGGCTTCTCTCTTTGCAGAATTCGTGAGCGTCCTCCTCTAGCAGGCGGCGGGTCCGAGGCGCCACATCTCGATGACCGCTCCAGTCGGGGCAACATGCGATCTCAGCAGCGCGCGAAAGACGCGAGCGAAATAAAATACGCTTAAAGCCGAATTCCCATACGTTTTAGCCATTTCAGGGTTACGACTGGTTTTAGCGAAGGATGTGTCCCCAAATTACGAGGTGTCATTTTTTCATGCCTCATCATGGTTTTGAAATGTATCTCCAAGTTTTGTTTCGGGAGTTCACGGCGAAACCGCAACTACCGGCTCAAGCATGATGGCAACACTCGGGATCACCCATGGGCATCGGCGTGGTTAACGGCAACGTGTGAAGCAAAGTTGGTACCGCGGTACCGCAAAAAGCGGGCCAGGGGAGAGACAAAGTCGAGCTCGCCGGCAACTGGAGGAAACGTGACAGTGAAAGGAAGGCAGAAGACAGACAGGAGCACTCGGCGCGGAGTCGAGTAATGACGGAGAGCAGAGACCAGCCGGAGTCTCTGCCCATCTCACAGAACCAAGACCGGCCCGAGTCCCTATCCAGCCCACGGAACAGGAAAGGGCAGCGCCGACACCAATGAGACCACCAAAGGGGGTCAAGAGAGAAATTGTGGCAGGAGATGGGAATGTAAAAAGGTTTGCGGCGGCGCTGGTCCAGGAAGTTGGGGTGAAGGGCAGTGTTGAGTTTCTCTACCAAATGGGAACGACTGTGGACCAGGCCCACGAGGCCATTTGGGAGTATGAGGGACAGGCCCAAAAAATCCATAAGAAATATGTGCTCCACCTGGGCCTCAACGAGGTCTTGCAGGGCACAGTGGAGGACCTGACGGCCAAGCTGGAAAAACGTGGAAAGAAAGGGGGGCCGAGCTTATCTGTTCGATACCGGAGGTGTCTAGCCGGGGCAAGGAGATGCAAGCAGACGCAGCCAAGGCTAATGCATGGATACGGGCGATGTGCATAAGGATCAGGACGCGTTTTCTGGGCATGAAACCGATACTAAACCCGAAGTGCTTCACAAAGGAGGGCACGCTGTACTCAAAGGAAGGAGTGCAGCGAGTGACTAAGAAGATCGCGGGGATGACAGCCCCATTTTTAGGGCAGCAGATCCGCCCAAAGACACCTCGGAACGCCAGCGAGGGAAGGAGACTGCCCATCGTAGACGTCCTGTGGGACGTCTACGTCTAGTAAAGAGCCGGCGCAACAAGTACCCCCTGCGAAGCATCGGCCGCAGGCAGTAGTCGGAGGTGAGGAGAAACGAACAAAGGAGGGCGAGGAAGGAAGAGGGGGCCCCCAACAAATAGTGAAAGGAGGAAACACAGGGGGATAAAGGGCCTGAAAGCAAAAGGATGAAAGCGGAGAGCAGTGAAGATTGTTTTCCTAAAATGCAAGGAGCAAAAAGAGCCGGGAAACGGGAAGAAGCTTTCCAGATGCTTCAAGCGGACAGCATTGGCGTCTCTGGAGTGGCAACTATACAAGGGCTCCCTGGACGCAGTGGCGTAACTGGGCGAGGGGGGGGGGGGGGGGGCAGGGGGCAGGGGGCAGGTGGGTACAAGTGCCCCGGGCGCCACTTGGAAGGGGGCGCCGAGCCGAGTCAACCAAACATGTGCCCTGTGGAAAAAAACGGCAGCGGGGCACCGCGAGGGGCGCGAAATTTCATTTGCCATGTGCTATGAGGGGCGCGAAATTTCATTTGCCATGGGCGCCGTCATATCTAGTTACGCCACTGCCTGGACGCCCCCACTGTCCCTATTGCGGAAGCCACCCTTCCAACATACACATGAAGTGGGATTGCCCGCACACGAAACCACTCATATCTGAAGCTTTACACCAAATGCCCCCCAACCTACACCCAAACTCCTGGGACAGCTGGATCACTCCACCTAAAGATCACCAACCCCCTCCTACTGCCACTTCTGATCCCGCACGTCCACAACGTGCTTGAGGGAAGAGTGGTAGAGATATATTGAAGCACCGGACTATAGCGCGTTACAATAAATATTTTCTCTCTCTCTGACCTAGTCCCAAGAGCAGTTCCGATCAGACAGGTAAGATGTTACGACTGTGTTACCGCTTTCCTTCGTGGATATCGAGCAAATATTAACACGCACTCATAAAGTTGCCGGCCAAAAAGCGAGTTGGCCACGATGAACGCGCAGGCCCAGAATGAGCCCCACTTTTGAGAAGTGTCTTGGTGGTGTGCCAGACCCGTTGCAGAAGCGTTGTGGAAGCTAATCGTAAGCTCGCGCTGAGCAGGAACAGACTCGACTATGGCCGCCAGTGAATGCCACCTTCGGCGCCACGACGCGCTAGAGCAAGCGGGCAGTCAAATATCTTCGTGCGTGATCGCGGAGGAGCACTTCCAAATTATATACGCCTGCTAAAACATAACATAACGAGCAGAAATCGTCCGCTGGGACGGCTGAAAACACGGCAGAAACACACGGCGAAAGAAGTGGCAGTACGAACAAGTCCTTGAGTACGAAGATGACATCAGGGCACCAGGTTGCTTGACAAACAGCCAACCCACTGGCCGCTGAGATGCATTCTTATTGTCGGTTTTAGAGTGGATCCCGGTTTCCCATTAGTGTAATATTTTGGCAGTGCTTGTATTTAGTCTCCGTAAATCGATATCAGTCCTCTCTTTTGGTTGGACGTTCGACCGAAGTTACCCTTCAAAGGATGATTCACGCTAAACTTTAATTCACCCAGCCCCGTTTTATTTACGAAACGGTTCGCGCCACTTAATTTTGTATTTCGACTAAAAAGAAGCTTTTAGCGGCTCTGACCAGTAGTAAGCCCAGAACCAAAAACGTCACATACCGCGCGCTTTCGGCACCGCGGGTCGCCCCCGTAGGTGGTGGAGGTTTCCGCGTCGTTCGGTTAAAATATGACGCACTGATATTTAGTTACTCTCTCCATGCCCGCTGGCTTGCCTGAACCTGAACCTCAGGAGAAAGGCACGGCAGTGGCGGCAGTGGCGGCAGCGCGCACAACGTTCGTACAGCCAGAGGACTAATCGCACCTACTATTGTTGCAGCCGGAAAAAAGGCCTCGTCACACAAGATTCAAGAACCGCCGTCTACCCATCTTGTGCTGCGGCCGCCACCAGCCCATGTGCGAGCATCGCCGGGCCGCAGTTGGTCCAGGTTCGCAACGCAAGACTACGTCATCAACTACTGCAGTGAAAAGGATCTGCTCCTTGCTTGAGCGGCACACAGCAGTGGCGGCAGCGCGCACAACGTTCGTACAGCCAGAGGACTAATCGCACCTACTATTGTTGCAGCCGGAAAAAAGGCCTCGTCACACAAGATTCAAGAACCGCCGTCTACCCATCTTGTGCTGCGGCCGCCACCAGCCCATGTGCGAGCATCGCCGGGCCGCAGTTGGTCCAGGTTCGCAACGCAAGACTACGTCATCAACTACTGCAGTGAAAAGGATCTGCTCCTTGCTTGAGCGGCACACAGCAGTGGCGGCAGCGCGCACAACGTTCGTACAGCCAGAGGACTAATCGCACCTACTATTGTTGCAGGTTGGTTCGATTTCTTTACGCTTGTATTCTGTCTTTCTCGTGCCGCTGCTGCCGCTGCTGCTTTTGTTGAGACTGTACTTTCGAAAGGATGGACACTGCTTGCCCAAAATGCAATGAAGAAGTGTCAGATGCTGACTCGGGGCTCCTATGTACAGGATGTGAATACACATATCACGTGAGCCCTTGCTCCGGTGTCACCGATGCGACCTTTAGGTCAAAGGGTAGTGCTATCCGTAAATCATGGCGATGCCAAACGTGCAAAACTGTGAAATCCAGGGGTGGCAGTTTCAGCAGCAAAGGAGAAATAGAGCCTGGGATGGCGGCCATATTCGCTACCATAAATGCGAAATTAGATAGTCTCTTGGACTTGAAGGAAACTGTGGGTGGCATTGAACATTTTATGCAGGAACTATCGGACAAACAAGACGAAGTGGTAAAAGGTATCAGCGAACAAAAAAGGAGACAAAAAAACTGCAAAAACGAGTAGAAACGCTTGAAAAAAGTGAAGCTGACGGGGTGGTAAAAAGACTAAGGCAGGAGGTCAATGACCTAGAATGGAGAAGCCGGAAACTAAATCTAGAAATCCATGGGATCCCCCAGGCAGACAAAGAAGATTTGCTAGCAAAAGTAAATGAAGTCGCCAAAAAGCTTGATGTACCAGACTTAGCCTTGAATGAAGTTTCCGCTGTTCATCGGCTAGCATCCAGATCTGATAAAGTTCCAGGCATCATAGTTCGTTTTACTAATCAGACGACCCGGGATCATTGGCTGAGGAAACGGCTGACTCTGAGGACATCGGAAGATGAAATTTACATCCAGGAAAACTTGACTAAACATGGAAGGGCACTTCTTTGGGAAGCCAAGGAATGGGCAAAGACAGCGAACTATCGTTACGTCTGGTATAAAAATGGGAACGTCCTCTTGCGGAAGAAGGAACGTGAGCGTGTGCACGTGATTAAGTCTTCGGATGATTTACAGAAACTTGTGTGATGCTTTTCATGTCAGCCTTAGTTAGTTTTTTTTTTTTTTTTTCTTTTGCAATGGATGACAACGCCAATTTATTGCTGAATAATAAAATGGATGCTATGAATTTTCCGTCAGATGATGACTACTTTCTTCCGTCAAATGTGAAAACCTTTTTGGGAAGTGAATATTGCAGTTTTTTTAAGTGTTTCCACATTAACGCTAGATCAGCGCGAAACAAAGTAGATGAGCTTGACTTATTTTTTGATCAATTCAAATTTTTGTTTGATATAATTATGTTTTCAGAAACGTGGTTTAGGAATACCACTGACGTGTTAAAGCTACCAATGTATAACAGCTATTTTTTTAATCGCACGGCGTCTCGGGGAGGTGGCGTAGCTATCTTGGTTAAATCGGACATTTCCTGTGAGATGCTCACTGATTATTGTTGTGTTCATAAAGATTACGAGATACTTTCCTTAGTGATAGGTCATAGTATTATTGCTGTTTGTTACCGTCCGCCAAGTGGGAACCTATCGTCTTTTTTTACTTACCTTGAGTCTTTCCTTGAGTATGCAAATGAAAATAAGTATAACGTAATCTTAGGGGGCGATTTTAATATAAACATGCTTCTTGAAACGTCATGTAAAATACAGATGAATGCATTGATTAGGGGCAGCGGATGTGTTAATACGATACGTTCGGCAACAAGGATTACTACTGAATCATCGACACTACTTGATTTATTTATCACAAGTTATGATGAGTCATACACTAAATCTGGCGTCGTAATAGCCGACATAAGTGATCACTTAGGCATATTTTTGTGCATACAAAATAAAATTGCAAACAAAAAACAGAATAATCAGGCAATTAAAATACAAAACATAACACCCGATAGCTTGAACGATTTTAGACAGAAAATGTCTTGTTTGGACTGGAATGATGTCCTTCAAGAAACGAACGCCGATGCGGCATATAACTTGTTTCTGAATAAATTTCAAAAATTGTATGAAAGTTGTTTTCCACTTAAATCACTACGTACTTCTAAAAAGAGTCGTAAACCATGGATAACAAAGGAATTACTCACGAAAATTCGTACCAAAAATGCGCTGTATAATAAATTCGTAAAAACCAGAGAAAGTGAAAAACTGAAATATTTTAAACTGTATCGAAACCAACTAAACAAAGAACTTCGAAATGCTAGAGAAGTGTATTTTTGTGAGTTCTTTATAAGGTGTAGTAACAAAGTTGACGTTGTATGGAAAAAACTAAATTCTGTCTTGGGTCGTTCACGTGCGCCGAAACAAATAGAAAATATAAACAACAATGGCCAGGAGTTATCAGGTCGAGCGTTGGCAAATGCATTTAATAATTATTTTGTTAACCTCGTTAAAGAAAGTCCCGAGTCAGATGCGTGCAAGTATATAAATTTTCAAAGCGATGCATCAATGTTTCTTACGCCTATCATTGATACAGACGTCATATCTGTCTTTAATGCGCTAAAAAATGGTAAAAGTTGTGACTCCGATGGATTACAGATCACGCCGGTTAAGCATGTTATCGATCTCATTTCTCCTTGCTTAACGCACATCTTTAATCTATGCTTGCTAGCCGGAGTATTTCCCAGTCGAATGCAATTGGCTAAGGTAACAGTCATATATAAAAAAGGTGATAAAAATGACCTAGGTAATTACCGACCCGTTTCAATCCTACCGGTATTTTCTAAGGGTCTAGAAAAAATTATACACCTTAGAATGACAACATTTGCGGATAAACACAACATATTAAGTTCATGTCAATTTGGTTTCCGCAAACATCGTTCTACCGAACTCGCTCTTTTAGCCCAAAAAGAACATATACTTAAATGTTTTGAGGATAAAAAACTTACTCTCGGTATATACGTCGACTTCACTAAAGCATTTGACTACCTAGATCATAACTTGCTAATTAGGAAATTAAATGAGTATGGATTTCGTGGCCAAGTGTCACTTCTTTTAAATTCATATTTGTCTTCCCGCAGACAATATGTAGATATAAATGGTCAGTCATCTGAAATAAAACCGATTAAGTCTGGCGTTCCCCAAGGAAGTATTTTGGGGCCTTTATTATTCAATATCTACATAAATGACATCGTAAACGTAAGTTTAACAACGAATTTTTTTATCTACGCTGATGACGCTAGTTTATTTTTTACTGGAGAAAACGCCACAGAGCTTATACGTGACGCCAACGAAATATTACAAAAACTTGATAGTTGGAGCAAACTGTAATGCCCTAAAAATAAATGCCAATAAGACAAAAGCAGTCTTATTTCGACCAAGAAATAAATATGTCACGATTACCGAAGATATTTTTTTAAATTCTTCGAAAATTGAAATTGTACCCACCTTTAAAACTTTAGGTATTTTTTTTCAGGAAAACATGTCATGGGACGATCATATTAATTTCATCGCATCTAAACTATCAAGCGTCGTTGGTATTTTATATCGTCATAAACACATCTTGCCTCTTAAAACAAAGTTATTATTATATAATTCATTATTTTACTCGCATATAAATTATGGCCATCTTATATGGGGAACCACTACATATACCAATCTTCAAAAGATATTTATATTACAAAAAAAAATATTAAGAAGCATTTCTCATGTTACGCTGGATTATCCAATGAACAATGTTTTCAATCAACTTAGAGTAATGAAAATTTTTGATTTATACAAATATCGTTTATGTTCAAAATATATGGTAGAAAAAAAACAATCTCAGCATTATCTCGAAGACTTAGCAAACCTAACAAAAAAGGTATATGTATATCCAACGCGAACTGTAGAACCATGGGAAGTACCATTTTTTAGAACTAATTACGGACAACACACTGCATCATACACCCTTCCGAGTACACTAAATAAGTTCAGTAGAGAAAATATAGAGCTCAACAATATATCGGTGAGCAGCTTACGGGAATTAATCATACTCATCTCAAACCAAACCTAATAGAAGCAAAGTGTTGATATACTCATCTTAAAATTTTTTTGGGGGTTGAAGTTGTTTTTCGCCCCGTTTTGTCTACATATGCCAGTCTGTTCAATCTGAATTTGCATTATATAATGACACTAATCAATTTTCTCTTGTGTAAAGAATCTCTTCATGTTTTCATTTATGTCCTTATCATATGTAAATAATTTGGTGCCCGCGTCTCAACTGCTGTTTAGGTGGCTGGGGACTAGTCAAGCTGTGTTACAGCTTTTTTCCCTTTTCACCTTCCAACTGTAAACTGTTGGCAAAATAAAGACATTTATTATTATTATTATTATTAACTCGCGTCGAAAGCAAGTTTCGCTGGTCTGGCGGCGTGTTCAAAGCTTCCTTGGCACGCCGAGTGCTGCATCTTTGTGCTTTCGCGCATTTGGATACCGATCAAGAATCGACGCCCTACCAAAGTTTTGAAGGTATGTCGCGCGTAGATGTCTTTAGATTCGACCATATGCTGGAGCTCGGAATTGTCCGACCTTCAGCCAGCCTCTGGGCATCCCCACTGCACATGGTGCCCAAGTCGACACCAGGAGACTGGCGACCCTGCGGGGATTACAGCGCACTGAATCGTGCAACTGTACCTGACCGCTACCCAGTGCCGCACATCCATGACATCACTACGAATCTGCACGGCGCATCAATTTTCTCCAAAGTGGACCTCGTGCGGGCGTATTATCAGATCCCCGTGGCACCAGAGGACGTCCCACAGACGGCCACCTCGACGCCATTCGGACTGTTTGAATTCCTTCGAATGCCGTTCGGCCTCCGCAACTCGGGTCAGACCTTTCAGCGCTTCATTGACGGCGTCTTGCATGGCCTCGATTTCTGCCACGCCTACCTCGATGATCTGCTCATTGTGAGCAGCTCGCCGGAGAAACACGAGGAGCACCTGCGCACCGTGTTCCGGCGCCTGACAGAAAATGGAATCGTCGTGAATACCTCAAAGTGCGAACTCGGAGTACACGAACTGGCATTTCTTGGACACGTCATCTCAAGCTCCGGAATTCGACCACACCCACAGAAAGTTGAAGCCATCAAAGAGTTCCCGCAGCCCAGCACGAAGCGCCAGCTCCGCGAGTTTCTCAGACTGGTAAACTTCTACCGGCATTTCGTTCCCCAGTGCGCGGCCATTCTCCATCCTCTGCACAGCTTGTTGTCTGGCTCCGGAAGTGCTGCGAGCGTGCTAGACTGGAACGACGAGGCGACAACGGCTTTTCGACTCATCAAGGACAGCCTGGCTGATGCCGCACTCCTGGCATACCCCCAGCCGGGTATCCCACAGTGCGTCATGGTCGACGCCTCGGACACGGCCGTGGGCGCCGTCCTGCAGCAGCGAAACAATGGAGTATGGCGGCCGACTTCATTCTTTTCCCGGAAGCTCACGCCTACGGAGCGGCGCTATAGTACATTTGGACGCGAGCTGCTAGCCGTCTACGCCGCAATCCGGCACTTCCGGCATTTCTTGGAAGGCGTGGAATTCTTCGTCATGACCGACCACAAGCCCCTCACCTACGCGCTGCGTTCTGCCACCTCAGATGGCGGCGCTCACACAGCACGTGAGCTACGTCAGATGTCGTACATTTCTGAATTTACGACAGATATTCGCCACGTCAGGGGAATTGACAACGCTGCCGCAGATGCACTCTCGCGCAGCCCAATCGGCGCTCTCTGCTCCCTTGCCGGGATCGATCACGCAAAGCTGGCGGCGGCTCAGCGTGGTGATGTAGAATTGAGCCGCCTACAAACCACAACAACCTCGCTGACGCTGCAGTGGTTACCTCTTACGGGAGCCCAGGGGAAACTGTGCTGCGACACCTCAACAGGTAGCCCCCGCCCATTTGTTTCGCCGCGAGATCTTCGCATCGCTGCACAGGCTGTCCCACCCAGGAATTCGAGCAACCCAGAAGTTGGTCACTTCCCGTTTCATCTGGCCCGGCATCAACCGCGATGTGCGCCAGTGGACACGTCAGTGTCTTTCGTGTCAGCGTTCGAAGGTGCAGCGCCACATTGTGACACCTTTGGCAACCTTTCCAACACCGGACGCTCGATTCGACCATGTCCACGTCGACATTGTTGGGCCGCTACCACCTTGTCAAGGCCAGTCGTACATCCTAACATGCGTAGACCGCTTCACGCGTTGGGCAGAAGCTATCCCCATGCCAGACATGACCGCCGAGACAGTCTCTCGTAACTTCCTCCAACACTGGCTGTCTCGTTTCGGAGTGCCTTCCACCATCACCACGGACAGAGGCAGTCAGTTTGAGTCGGCCTTATTTGCCAGTTTTACTCATCTCATCGGCGCCGCGCGTGTCAAGACCACAGCCTACCATCCAATGAGCAACGGCATGGTGGAGAGATTCCATCGCCACCTGAAGGCAGCACTGATGGCGAACGAGGGACATTCCTGGGTGGAGGCACTACCCCTAGTCCTTCTGGGCATCCGCACCGCGGTGAAAGCTGACATCGGCTGCAGCACAGCCGAACTTGTGTACGGCCGGGACAACACTCCGCCTACCCGGCGAGTACTTCGGCCCTAGTCAACCGGAGGCTCGCGTCGCCACCGGAGACTACGCATCTCGCCTAAGGGACATCATGGGGAAACTCAGAGCGACCCCTCCCCGTGAGCCGACAGCACGAGCCGCGCACGTGAGCGC
>JABSTQ010002383.1:0-17446 GCA_013358835.2 Ixodes persulcatus | reverse complement strand
AGAGTCTTTTCGAAGGTGATTATTTTTTTAACTGCGTGTCTTTGAACAGCAGGGTCACGCACATCGAATAGAAAGCGATGAGGTCGTACCCAATCAGTCGCTCAGAGTCCATGACTCTGGCTCGTCTGCCCGACCTTATGCTTGGAGAGTGGCTCTTTTACTTCCTCTTCTTTCAATGCCAAAGGAAAAACAACAACGGAATCGCCGTGCACGCGCTGTTCTACAGCAGCAACCACGGCACAAGGAGCGTGAGAGCGCTTACGATGCGCTGCTGAAGCGCTAACTGAACGCCTACTGGAGCGCTACGTCACGAGCAAGACGGTGCCACATTGAGCGCTGGAAGCAGGCTCTATCTGAGCGCTCCGCTGTATGTGTGAACCGGCCTTAATCGTAACGATCAGTCGGCTAATTAGCTAAAATTCGTTAATTAACTTTTTAATTAATAAAAACAGACAGAGTTCCAATTAGAAACTTGCTCAGCGTCATCGAAAACCCCTAAATCAGTCATTTTCAGAAAGACTGAGCGCGTGAGAAGCGCAGTAGTGCACTAAAGTTACCACTCGTGGAGCAGGTGCAAGGCTAGCGGTTGCTGCAAGGCGCCCGCGCAATTTTTCCGTCTCTCTTATCTAGCCCCAGCCTTGTACCTGCTCCACGAGTGGTAACTTTAGTGCACTACTACGCTTCTCACGCGCTCAAAGTCTTTCTGAAAATGACTGAATTAGTGGGTTTCGATGACGCTGAGAAAGTTTCTAATTGGAACTACATGTCTAGTTTCATTAATTAAAAAGTTAATTAAGAAATTTTGACCAATTAGTCGACTGATCGTTACGATTAGCCCCCTACACTATGTCCTCCTGGCCGTATAACTCACCTGCGCAGACCGCATTAATCTAGCTTTCATGTTTTTTGGTTTTTTTTTTTTAAATTCTGTTAATCTTAAAAAAACAAAAAAAACACCCTGTATATAAATATAGAACATGATCACTTCGTAATCTGCTCCACGGCTCCCCGATCACTTTCACTGGAAGGAGGCGTCAGACGAGGGGGCATGAGGGCGCTATTACCCACAAATTTCCATCACAGTCGCAACCCCGCTCTCCCTCCCAGACTCGATTAGCTTATCGGGGAAAGGCAAGCTTCAAAACAACGGCGCTCAACGGACTTCTCGTGGTTCAATCTACTTAGCACCCAGACGACAAAAGCTCAGGCTATCTGAACTGCCGAGTGAACGGCCTGCAAGTCGATTTGCCGCCGCGACATGCAATGCCACCAGTATCGTTTCGTGGCCCCCATAAAGAGGAAAAGGAACGTGGAGTCACGCATTTACCCAATGCCAGCACGTCTTTTTTTTTTTTTTTTTTTCTAACGAGTTACTGAAAACCAACGCGCTCACTTCCAACCTAACGCTCGTTCAACTCCCACTACTATCACATGCTCGATGTCGACGCAGGCAGATCGAGCGACCAGCGAATGCGCCCTCCTGGTTTTCGGCGGCCAATTAACAAATAACGATACGCAATGAGCCTGTTTACACTCTTGAGGTGTGCGCTCGGCGTCATCCCTCCAGCAATCATGGCGAGCATTAGAGCTTTGGGGCATGGCTCCCTTGTGCGGTTCCCATCTGTGACATCCCAGCCAGGATTATCGATTGCAAGCAACAGTTTCGATTGTGTGTAATGAAAACGGTGGAAGCTTGCAGCCATTGCTTTTTTTTTTTTTTTTTTACAAGCTTGTTTTTGATGACATATTGTTCGTTGGACTTTAGTCAATAAAAAGGACCAGTTCTATATAAGAGGGAAAGACGTCGTAGTAAACCTTGATCATGATGTAGAATACCAGAGACTGCGGTAAAACCTGGGAAACTTGGTCGAAGAAAAGACAGGGGAAAAGAACTCGCAGCAAAATAAATACACTGGCACTATTTTTTCTCGAGGGGGCAATCCTCGGGCCTCCTCCAACTCCATAAAATTTGACCAAAGAAAATAGTGAGTTTCGTGCAGATTCTGAGCGTTAATATTATTGCTCCTTTGAGGCGCGTTGTGCATTATATTTGGACAAAAATGCCAAATATTTGAATGTAAAAAACGTATAACAACCTTTAAAAAAAAAAAAACGGCGTTTTTTGGTGTCTGCTCCCAGGGCGCAGAAAGAGGGGCGTGTCACGACTTTTGATTAAATTTTTAATAGTAAAATCTGCCGCGTTATTTTTTTTTAAGTATGCTTAGAGCTTGTAGATTAGAGTTATCAGCATAAACAGACGACCTCAGAATCCACTTGAGCGCCCCTCTAAACCAACACCGCCAAGGTTGACATTCTCTGCCAGTACTCCTCTCATTTCCATTTAGTCAAAGTAGAATTCATCACACTCAAAACGGGATAGTGAGAATTTGGTCAATAGTACAGAAAGTCGATCCCAGCGACGCTTTCGACCGCGCACACGAGAATCGCCGATGGCGACCGTAGCTTTCCCTCGTACTGTGCATGAAGGATGCGAAAGACGCCTGGCTATTCCGAGTCGAACCACACCATTCGCACGCCCTGTACTTTGTTTTACGCCCAAATGGGTGTAAAAACAACCTTAGGGAGGTTAATGCCAAAATAGGGTGCTAACCCTATAAGGTTCAATAAAAAGTTGACTTTAAAGCCGCGCTCACAGTGCTAGTACTACTGTCGAGACCGGTTATAACGAAGTCGGTTATAACGAAATAGCAGCTACAGCGAAGCGATTTCCCATTGCCTTTTGAACTTCGTTATAACCTAAGTCGGTTATATCGAAATAGCGGATATAGGGAAGTGACTTCCGATTCCCGTTGACTTCGTTATAACCGGTCTTGACAGTACATCATACAATGAACAATCTGCAGATATATTCCAAACATTTATGAAGAAAACATGCTTCGAAGATGCTTGAGGATACGTCCGCAAATAATTCTGTCGTCGTGGCTTCAGCGAACACCGTCTGGATGGATAGAAAGATATTGACTGTTCCCTTCATACCGGGCGGTAGCCTGCGCCACCTAGCCTTGAATTAATTAATTAAAAAAAATTATGATGTATGAGCGATGTGACTGTGGCTTAAACGCCTCAAAAAAAGAGTCTAAAACTTAACATTAACTCCCTAAAAAAAACCTTTAGGGTGATAGCCCTGGAAGTGGGGCAAATCGAAAAGCACACCACCGGAAAGGCGTACGAACGTTTAGTCCCACGAGGCGTATACCGGAAAGTTCACGTTGCCTTCAACGAACTGCAACGAACCAGCGATCCCCGAGTGTTCTTTCCACGTGGCGCCGTCCTTGAAGAGTGACCCCCAAGTCGGACTGGCTGAGGGCCGACCCGACCGTAGACGACCAGCAGCCGTCGGCGGCCAACCGGTCATGGGGTGCGCACGGACGGGATTAGCACACAAAGATGCGCCGTACGTCACTTACGTAAGCCGCCAAACTCCACCCCGGGGGGGGGGGGGGGGGGGGGGGGGGGGGCAGAAGGAGAAAATTGTGGCCTTCCAGGAAGTGCGTGTACAGCACCCCGCCCAATCGTGACGCGCCCTTCTCCGCTGCCCGCCTTCCCACCCACTCTTCAGATTCGTTTATAGGGGTGTAGCGAACTTTCTGTTTGATTCTCAAGTTCGATTGGTTCGACGAACTTTCGACCCCCAGAGCCAGAGAGCACTGCGGAGTGGAGTAGGTCCTGATGAATCGAAAGAGAAAATTTAAAAAATGCGAATATTTACCCGCGCATAAAACGCTAAAATATTGCCATTCATGAAGGAAGTTTTAAAGGCGACGCCATCAGGTAGCGATACCAGAGAACATGGAAGGTGGTTCCATAAACGCGTGGTTCGAGGTATGAATGAACTGGGAAAAGTTTAAGTTCTACACGGTGATATGTCCCTATTGTATCGGGGATCGAGACACGATCAGGGCATACTATAGAACCCTAGTGCGATGCTATGTAGAAAGGAACATCAGTGTTGCCCGACTTATACACCCAAACACAAATTTCACCCTTCGAGGAAACAAAGAATACTTTATACGGCAGTTTGTTTGAAATTTGAGAGAATGATTACCAATATAAAAGCACACATATAAACGTTTAACAACTTGGTTAGTCCGTAAACGGAAAATAGTACACCCGATATATAGTGCACCCTTTCACCTTTTTTTAACATAACGTTCGAACGTCCGACAAAGCTTCCCACTAAAAGTCCGAAGAAGTCGAACCTCAACAGGTTCGCGAGTTTCGTCCGACGCAGCCGCTAACAACGTCGCCCGAAGCCCCGAGGCAAACCGGAAATCGTCCGACGCGATTTCGTATATACGTATGCAAGCGAACGCGCGTGCCAAGCAAGACAAAAACTCTCGCCGTTTCGTGCAGTCACGTGGATTAATCGTAATCCGTGAGAAACGCTTAAAAGCGTTTCCGGCATTGGCAGGACCCCAAGGGCCTGTTTCACACATTTGCGTCCGACTGCGATCACCTGCATCGTAAAGAAAATACTGGCGCCATCTGTCAGGCCTGATTGACTTAGCGCGGTGGAAGCTTGACGTCGCAGCTTCGAAATCGCAAGCAAAGTCGTACCATCCGAATCGGGGTTTTAGGCAGCACTGGAGCACATCTGATACATTTTCGAACTTTACTTCTGACAGTGTTTTTAAACGACCACTTCTCACAGACAGTGCGTCGATTTTGATCCCGCAAATACTGCGAAACCTTTCGCTATACTTCAATTCGCACATCAGATTTGTTGCAAAATTACCCGATAGATGGTGCCAGTATACGTCCTGTAGTGCCAAACTTGCTACGCGATATTTGTCGTCGGACGTCTGTCGTTCAGGATAGTTCTTCGCCGTCGGAAATCGCATACACCGCTGCGGGTAACGCCGTGCGGACTTTGTGTTCCGGTCTTTTTTGTCCAAATTCATCGGTGGATGAATTTGGACAGAATGTTCATCGCATAGATAATTCGACCGGATTATCGATGGCGAATTCGAATAGGATTCGCAACCGTTGGATAACGCGGGCAGATAATCAATCTTTGAATAACCTGAGCGCGATTAGTCACCGTTGGATGACAGGAAACGGATCGGAGGTAAAACAAAAAACACGTTGCAATAATAATAAAAAAAACTGCTAAAACATTGCAATTATGACAATAGTTATTTCCGACAGCGGGCGCGTTATTGGGAGGTCGTAATGATCTCACGAGCAGGGCAATCAAGTTTCCCACCGCTTCCGTTCCGCATAAAAAAAGATACAAAATAATTAAAAACTGGAATCAAAATCTGGAAAATCACGGCGTTCTCTCCGGTGACTTCACATAAGTGGGCCAGGCCGGGCGGGACCACCGGACAAAATTTGACAAGCTTAACGGGAGGCGTCTACTATCGGAGTTTGACTGACAGACATGGCCCCAAAATGTAAGAGGCACGAAATCACTTCGGCTTCAGCATACCTGCAGATCTCGCGGAGGAGCACTGAAAAATAAAAGAAAAATTACGTAAAAAAGTATGCGAGTATTGCGTTCACCCTAAAAACCGTAATAAAAAAAAAAAATTAAATAAGTCCGGCATTTTGCGGAGTATTACTAATTTTCCCCTTTTACGTCGTACAATTAAGAGTTATGTAGGCGCATTTTATATTACATACGCGTTATCTTATCAAGACGCGCACGTTTCAAACGCCAAAAGCACCGCTTCTTCCTCCAACAACAAAATCTTGCAAGAACTACTTGGCGCGCCATATAAATAATGCGCAATTTTTTTATTATTATTTTTAGGTGAAAACGATTGTAGACGTTTTGTCTGGCTCTCGATGTAAGCAGACGTAAGCTCCTGTGTGCAAGTCGGTTACCCCCTTAAGGAGGGTACTACAGTACCCTTTTTTTAAGAGTGTAAAGGCCGGTTCACACATACAGCGGAGCGCTAAGTAAGCGCTACGTGAGCGCTCCAAGGAGCGCTCATGTGGCGCTTCCTAGCGCGTGATGTAGCGCTCTGTTAGCGCTTCAGAAGCGCTTTGTTAGCGCTCTGTTAGCGCTACAGAAGCGCTTTGTTAGCGCTCTCACGCTCCTTGTGCCGTGCCACGGCCGCTTGCCGTACGTGCTTGCTGCTGCGGAATAGCGCGTGCACGGCGATTCCTTTGTTCTTGTTTTTCCTTTGGCATTGAAAGGAGAGGAAGTAAAAGAGCCGCTCTCCAAGCAAAGGGTCGGGCAGGCGATCCAGAGTTATGGGCTCTGAGCGACTAATTGATTGGGTACGACCTCATCGCTTTCTATTCGATATGCGTGACGCTGGTTTCAAGGAGACGCAGCTAAAAATAATCGCCTTCGAAAGAGCTCTGTGTCTCGGTCCCTCAGCCTAGGAACAAGGTTCGTCGGGTACTCGTCGGTATCTCGGTGGCGAAAGATTTCGCGCACCCAGAAGGCTCTTCTGGGCGTTAAGCCGTCGACACACCAATGCACTAATCGCGTATGTAAGAGCATTTGTCGCATTTCTATTTCAGCATCCCACATGTCCGCCATGGTGCTGCTGACGTACACCCAACCACAGGAACCGGAACCGCAGTGCACGCGCTAATCCGCAGCACCGCGGTACAAGAAGCGCTAACAAGGCGCTACTGGAGCGGCTACTAAAGCGCTAACCACGCGCTATATTAGAACGAAGTCACGCGTAGGAAGCGCCACATGAGCGCTAACTTAGCGCTCCGCTGTATGTGTGAACAGGCTTTAAGAGCGGAACTTGTATGGAATTCTCGTCGAACTTTGAGTTCGAAGCAGTCGAACCTGGTCGAATTCGAATCTCGACAAGTTCGCGACAACCCCTAGGCCCGCCCCCAATAGACGCCCCGCGGAGGTTCCGCAGAAACGAACCGCGACAACCCGTTGGTCGCCAACCACACAGCCTCACGGGGGGAAGAGATCGTTCACCCCGACCGGCGGCGGCGGCCTGCCCGAGGCCCAGGACCCCGACGAGCCAAAAGACCCGAGGAGAGCCATGCTCGGATGACCGCTCCATCCGTTCTGGTGGAAAGAAAACACAACAGCCAGGGATATCGTGAGCCCAGCTGTCTGACGTCACGTCAAGGAGGTCCGCGCATGCGCAGAGGCTCGGTCCTTAGAGAGAAACCGGTTGTCGCGCAAGCGCAGCGAACAACGCGGCTCCCGTGGGCAAAGGACGTGCGGATGCTTATGAACCTTTTAATCCCCGAATTATGCCCGTCTCCCCCGTCCACCCGCCCGCGCATTTCCCCCGTAGCTTTAGCGGGGGTTTCGAATGTGACTGCTCACGCGGCAAGCGTTTTCCCGCTTCATTTAGCAGAAGAAAAAAAATTACGGAAATGGCCGATTCGGGAGGTTCTGGTATGAAAGTACCTACCAGAGCACGTGCTCAAGAGAGCGCGGACACTCCCTCAACAAATAAAACTGGAAGATCCTGGTGTCTGCAGTGACCTCCCCAAGGTACATTTTGTGCCAATCATTCCTAAAATGTCTATAGCAGGCATTGGAAACACGAAGGGACTCGACACAAATGAGGAACAGGAATAACAACTTCAATGACATTTCACGTCTTGATTACAAGAAGAAAAAAGGCAGTTATTAATATTCACGAGGGGGATCTCAACTGCTTCAATAAAAGATTCAACGCTGGTGCAGTTGAAAGAAATGCGGCGGGTCAAGGTAATTCCAGGGGTCCGTCACTCGACACTGCTGTTCCACCGCAAGAACAAACTAAACCTCGGCGTGCCAAGGGCTCCGAACCGTCAACGCGTCTGACAAAGTGCAAGGGAAGGTAAGGCCACAGGAAACGCGAAGGAAACATTCAACGAGCAAAAAGCAACGACTCGAAGACAGGGCAAGCATAGATTCTCAACTGCGACCGTTTCGCCTACACAGCCTTGGCCAAACACTCGTCCCCGCGAACCCGAGACACTCTTAAAAAAACCGTAAAAACCGGGACACGTCAGAGGTTGCTCAACTTCCTCGAAACCAAACGACACGAGTGCGTGTACTGTCATCGGGTTGTCCGCACCCTCGCGAATACGGATGTGCCTCAAAGGGAAAGAAGAAGGAAAAAAAAAAAATAGAGCAACCATGAAACGCTTTTTGTGTTTGTTTTGCCTGTAATAACCAGTGCTCAGGAAACATTCTTCTGTGTTCGCGCACTGGAAAAACGAATAACACGCTAAAATAGTGTCATTCCTGAGGTGAACTACAGTCCTTGAGCTGTTCATCTCAAGGACCGCAAAAAGAAAGGGTATGGCTCCTCGCGAGGAAAACTTGCACGTGCATCAGACATCAGTTATTCGTTATTTTACCCAAATGTACCCGTTTCGAACGCACAGATTATTTGCATAGGCGAATGCGCTGCTCTACATTTTTTTTTTTTTTTTTGCAAGAGCATTCCAGCAAGAAAAGCACACGTACCTTCAACCAAACCGAAAAAAAAAAAAATTCTTATCTCGGTTTTTAGTTAACTCGACACAGGCATGTTATCCGTCGGAAAACACAGCACTCCCCAAACCGACGAAAAAAAAAAGAAAAGGTTATGGGAGCTTGCCAAGACAGCTCCTGAAATACGGGCCAAAGAGTCATCCGTACCGGAAACACTCAGAAAACCATAAAACAAGAAAAAAAAAAAAAAAAAAAAAACGCGGCAAGGAAACGAGAAGGTGGAAGCAGGGAGTTCCCCAGGCCGAAGTCATCTTTCAGAGCTCGTGTCGCCGACGCGCGCGGGAGAAATCTTCAATCCCTGCAGCGCTCGGTCGGTAGTCGCTGACAAGAAGTTGGTAGCCCTAAAGATGCGCACCCCCCCCCCCCCCCAACACACACACACACGCACGAGCGCGTAAAATGGTAAAATCGCTCCATCCCTCGCTAATACTTCCGGCGCCCCCACCCCAAAAACCCATATCGTCCACGATTTATTTTATTTTTTCTTCCATATATATATATATATATATGATAGGCGTATAACTGGCCCAACGAGCACGTTGCTTGCACCGCGCAGTGAGCTTAGATTGCCAGCTAAGCGTTTCTCGCGTGAGGCAAGTCTGCCTGCCCGTAACACCGCGGCTCAGCTCGGATGGAGCGAAAGCTCGCCGTGTATATAGTACGAGGAACAAAATGGCCAAGTTTCGTACGACATGTGAGCGTGTGCGCAACCGTGGGAATGAGGGAGGACAGTTTTACAGTTTTACGATCCCCGCCCCTGTCCGTTTCGATGCGGACGAGCACCAACCATACAGTGGTGTAGTCACCGCTGCGTGATGTACTGTGCGTTCAAGATTCCAGAGTAGCAGTCGCAAAACATTCATGGATTTTCGAAATACCTGGCGCCACCCGGCGGAAAACAAGATTCGAGGATTCCCAGCGAAAAACAAGGTGCGCATGAGGAAAGAGAAGGAAGAAGCTTCCATTTGAACGAACTTGGGGGCAAAAAGATGAGCCACCGTAGGTACAAAAAGGCATTTTGGGAGAGCCCAATGTAGGTCACTGCAGCTCAATGGGGCTAGCATGAATTTAGCTTCCTCGGTCGAGGGATACCCGCGCTCGTTTGAGCACGTGCTCGTGCATTTTCAACCGAGAACCTCCTGAACCGGATAAGCTCCGCACGACAAATCCACCATATCCCAATTTCTGCGTGGGCGTGGCACGAGCGAGCGCGAACACACTCCTTGGAGCAACAAAGCTAGATCCCGTTGGCTGCACTGAGCCATGGTGACCTAAATAAGCTCCCCAAGACGTCATTTCGGTGCAACGCGGGAACTCCACCCGGGTTCGATCCCCAGCCCCTGCCCGTTTCGAACTGGACGAGTTTCGTACCGGCACGCGTTCGTGCAACCACTACTATAGTGCACGTTAAAGACCCTAGGTTAGCGGTTGTACTGCACTGACAAAATTTCTCATCTACAACGAAGAGACAGGTCACCCGTTGAGGCATACTCTCATAACATCGAAGCTGCCTAAACATACAAGCAACACAATTTTTGTTTTATCTCCGAAACACAACAACATGGGCAAAACAAAAACAAAAGCCCGAGGCACCAACCGATGAGCGACGTCACATCATACACGCTGCAGCGACGATAACGACGAAGCGACCCAAGTTTTGATGCGACGTTCGGCTGGCTGCTCCATGGTACGCGGAAGAAGGCGGCTACCAGCAGAGATCGGGGGCAGCCGTCGCTTGTCGAGACTCAACGGACAACACCAATCATCGGGAAACTCTCCCAACAAGAACGCGACACGGGGCAAAACCCTCCGGGGTACACCCGAGTGACAGATTGGTTCTGGAGAGAAGAAAGGAATAAGAAGAAAAGCAGCGGCTGAAGCTACCGTCTAAGGCGGGGAACGGAAGTGTAGCGTCGAGACGGCGGAGCGATCAATTTAGCCAGGAATGTCGGACAACGACGCAACGACCCAACTCGTTGAACAACTATCGTAGGGAAGAAAATTAAAATACAGATAAAAAAAAAAAAGATACGCGGAATGCTCAGCTGGGCGTGAAGCTTTGCATGCAAAGTACGCGTTCGCAGTATACATTATTAAAAAAAAAACGTTAATAGCAGACGGAGATACATTCAATAACTAGTAGCAAAAAAAATATTAAAAGCACGTCTATTCCTGCTATAGTATTAGATCAAATTAGTGATCACGAAAGTCTAATACTTCGTCTTAATGTTTGGGGTCATAAAATTATACTTTGCGCTGTATATAGGTCCCCTTCCCCTAGTCCACACTACTGAAATCGGCTATTATACGATTACCTGTTAAAATACAGAGGCGAACAAATTATATTTTGGTTGGCGATTTTAATCTCCCCCATACTGACTGGCTGCGATTATCTAGCTCTCCTGGTGACGACACTGTCTTCGACATGATGCTCGCATGTGATCTAACCCAAGTTGTTCAAGATTTTACACGGGAAAGGGGTTCCAGTCGCTCAATTTTTGAACGTTATCTTTGTCAGTGGCGTTTTTGTTGATTATACCGTAAATCTCGATCGAGGAGGGTGAGTCGGATCACAATTTAGTGCTTTTTTATTGTCATCTGAACCACTACTCATAAAGGAAAAGGGTTACTTTAACGGTAAAGGATTTTTCAAGGTCCAATGGTAAAAGTGTGTTGGATTATCTTGATTTGTGTTTCAGCGACTTTATTGAAGACAGCGTGACTTTGCTGTGGGAGAAATTCGTTTATATGTATAACTATTGTTTAGAAAACTTCATACCAGATCGGCGTAAATGCACGGAACGTCGGAAGTCTTGGATAAACCGAGTATAATTCACCTTTCCCGTCGGATCAAAAGGTTTAAAAGAGCTCGTAAAACTGGAAACGTACAAAATTTACAGGATGAAATGACTAGGCAGGTCAAGGAAGCTAGAGATAAATATTTTTCTTGCTTGAAACATGATCCTGCAAAATTTTGGAATTATCTTTCAGAGAATACAAAGTCTGTCGACCAGATAAAGGCTAACAACGTGGTGATCACTGATGATAATAATAATAAAAAAAAAGTTGCTGAAGAGTTTAATTTATATTTCCAATCTGTGTTTTCTGATTTCGATACGTACACTCCCGTTGCTACTAATACCCCACTGAACCCCGATTTTATCTCGTTTCGCGGTGTGTTTGCTAGGTTACTAAAACTTGAAAACTAAAGGCCCGTTCACACTCTTGCGACCGAGTTCGACCGAGAGAGACCAGACCGGTTTTTAAGCCTCTTGCGACCAGCTCCGCTGCAGCGGAGCTGGTACAGCGGAGCTGGTCTTAAAGGGACACTGACAGGGTATTTATGCTAGCCGAGGTTTTTAGTTGTACGTGACATATGAGAGCCCAACTACCCAGAACAGAATTTGCGGATCGAAATTCGGTTTCTTTCCGCCCGAAAACCGCCGATCAAGAACTGGCCGGTTTGAGTCTCGCTCACTCTCTTTTCCGTGGTCACGGGCCGTTTTTGTAAGGTATCGATGCGACCACCAAATTTAATCAAAGTCGAGGGTCATTAAAGGCACACAGTCAATATTAGAAATAGAAAAAAATATGAAACCCATTTTTTGTGGCTTCAAAAAAGCTGCAAATACGTTGATTGAAGAAAAAGGTAGCACAGACAACCGGAAGCTTTCTGTGCGTTCACTGCATATTCTCGACAAGGCGTCGTTTCGCGTATCGTGGGACTAGCACTAGCGGATGGCAGCAGACGACGGGCGTTCGACCTCTACTTCAGAACTGTCGTTCACGGTGCTGGCGAATTCTGTCTTTCTTCGAAAGAGAAATTTTGGACCGATCAAAAGAACTGATATTCATCCCGTACGACACGCCCGACCAGCAAGCCGATTGCACGAAGACGTCGCCGAGCCGTCGTCCCTTCTAGTGGCTGAAGACATCGCTCGCTCAAACGTCAAGCACGAAGTGCGTACTTCGAGTTGAATACGCACGCGTACGGTTAGTTTACGAGGTGCGAATGTGCCCTATGCTTGGTGCTGCTCGACTTCAAGCCGGGAGTGCATGTATTGAAGGGAAATCGGGAAATCGGCAGCAAACTTCCGACGTACAGTCTACCCGCTGCATAACTACGCATGATAGAGTTAAAGAATTTTAAAATTTTCGACCGCGCATAAGCGATCTTCATGAAGTGAATTTAACAGTGTGACCCTTTTGTATTGCACATGTTCAAACCGGCAATAAAAAAAAAAAAAAAAAAAAAAAAAACCTTCAGTAGCTCAGTGGAAAGACGTCCGCTTCACACACACAGAGGGCACGGGTTCGATACCTGGTGTGGGTGTACCTTTTATTTATTAATTTTTTTTGTCAAGCATTCTGCGCTGTTTACATTTCTTTTTTTTTTTACAATTATCACAATTTTTTTCTCTTTTTTTTTTTTTTTTTTTTTTTGTGGACGATAGGTCGCTGCACTAAATGGTATGGATTCCATTTTTGACACCACAAAATGCAAGGAGCATATGAATCGGGTAGCGTTCGCTTTCCGAGCTTCGCGTAATGGTTCTACAGGAATTGCAGCCAGCCATTGATCCCGACCCGTTGATCTTTCGGAAACTTGTGCACTCTGGCATAACTCTGGCCACTTTCAGATGCAGGACATGTGAGGCAACTCTTCACGCAACATCTTGGGAGTATTCTTTTCGGAGCTGATCACGGGAATTCACCACGGCACTCGGGCACTCACCACTAATTGCCAATTCAATGTACAAAACAACTCATCTTGAAATACAGAACAGCGAGCGGAACAAGCATAACTGCAAAGGAATACCACGGCGAGCGAACGCATTTCGTCTGCTACGGTGCTACGTGCGGAAGGTCGGGTGTAGCCACGTGACTTCCGCCATTCACGCTATCCTCTCCACTTCTCCGTTTCGGTTTCGGTTTCGCGCAGTTGCGTTTTTTGGCTTTATTGAAAAAATACGTGACTCTGTAGCAAAATATTAATTGGGTAGTATTCCGACACCATAATGAATCGCCTGACAAAAAATAAAAAAAAAAAATTAAAAACCGGTCTCGTCTCTCTCGGTCGAACTCTGTCGCAAGAGTGGTCTAGTTGGGGGCCTGATAAGATCCCAAACACCTTCCTGCGTAGATATGCAGAATCGCTTGCACGTTTTCTGACTCATTTTTCGCGCTTCCTTTAGTTCTTATGTGCAACCTAGCGACTGGCGAACCGCACGTGACATTCCCATTCATAAAAAGGGTGATCGTTCAGAAGTCAGTAATTATCGTCCTATTTCTATTACGGGTACTTCGTGCGAACTTATGAAGCATATTGTGAGTAATTATGTTCGAGATTTCTTAGAAGAGAGAAACTTGTTTACACTATTTCAGCACGGGTTTTGAAAAGGTTTATCTACCATTACGCAACTTGTCACCACAGTTCACGATTTTGCTGTTACTTTAAACAAATCTGGTCAGGTCAACTTTTTTTTTTTTTTTATTTTAGCAAGGCCTTCGATAGAGTTCCACACGCCAAACTTATTTATAAATTAGAGGGTCTTGGAATACCGTCCGAGATTGCCGATTGGATAGGTTCGTACTTGTCTGATCGCAGTCAGTTTTGTCGACATTGGTGGGCATGCTTCCGGCCTTCTGGGTGTTTCTCAGGGCAGTGTGCTTGGCTCGTTGTTGTTTTTAACGTATATCAATGATATTGTCTCAGTTGTTAGCCCAGATGTAAATATTCGTTTATTCGCCGATGATTGCATTTTGTTCAAAAGGATATCCATTGTTGGCGACCAAATATCACTAAATTCTTCCCTTGCCTCTTTCAGCAGTCGGTGCTGCGCATGGAAAATGCAGCGAAATTTTACGAAAACAGTTCATTTACGTGTAACAAGAAAAGTGAAGCCGCTAAAGTTCACTTATCAATTAAATAATGATGTAATATTTGATGTGACTGAATATAAATATCTCGGCGTAACTATATCCCACGATCTCTGTTGGTCACAACACATTCAAAACATATGCTCCACCACATTTCGTAAATTGGCCGTGTTACGTCGGAAACTTAGAAGCGCTGCCCCTTCCGTTAAATTGCAAGCCTACAACTCCTTGGTCCAAACGAAGTTAGAATATGCTGTCATAGTATGGGACCCGAATGCCAAAAAGGATGCGTCACAGCTTCAGATGGTTCAGAGGAGAGCTATTCGCTTCATCTATGAAAAGTATAATCGGCTAGAATATATGTATCATCACTTCAGCGTCGTCGAAAAATTGCGAGACTAAAATTACAAGAATGATGGTTTTGATTTTATAAATTCTAGGATGCCTCGATGATATCTGATGAACTCGGAGACGCACAAAATATGTCGCGAATGGGCTGGGCGCATGTGCGTGACGTCACGTGACATGGTGTCACGTGACGTCGTAGTCATGTCACGTGACTGTGTAACGCAATGCTGCAACATGACAGCTTGATCATAAAATCGGCTTCAATGTCGAATCGTGCACGAACGTCGAGAGGCCAGAAAGACGTGACGGCATACCCGGCATCAGAAGCTACAACAAAAAAAAAAGCGTAATGAAATCTATTTACGAGGTACGTCTGCATCGTGGAGGAATGGGTAACCGTGACACGAATTCGAGATTTCCTCACGTACGATTCCAAGTAAAACAAAATTTTACACGTATTTAAGACGCTTTTACACGTTTGCACCTAAATTACTTTTTTTTCCGCTACTCGTTTGATTTATGCAACACACTGCGCTCTGCAAACATAATTTTAGACCTCAGCGAAAGTACGAAGTCAGCACCGATTTTAGAGAAGTACAGACAGGTAAACGTGAGTATGCGCCGACAGATCCGGCTGAGCAAAATAACGGCGCTTAGTCAGGTGCCGTGCCGTGACTTCACAGCGATCGTGAGCCATCCCATTTAAATGACGCAAGATCAATGACTTGAGCAGACAAGAATGTGTCCTTGGCACTCCTTCCGTCACGCCGTCAGAGACTGATAGGCTAGTGAAAAAAACCATAAAAAGCAGAGGAATTTTCACTTTCACACGACTGAATGCGCCATGAAGCCAACAAATAACGGATTTCCGGAAAAGTGGAGTTTGCGTCAAAGAACCACCACCTCTGCGCATCCGACAGATAACGGAGTTCGGTACTTGGGAGTTTGGAAGCAACAGAGCTACGTACTACTTTACAAATGACCGACTCGGAAAAAAGAACGCTCGCCCCCTACTTTTAAGGCATGGCCCATGGGATGATGCGACCGGAAGACTAACGACGCCAACAAAGAGCAAGACAGCGTGGTCGCTTGGTTGAAAGCCCTCCCGACCAAAAACAGGTTTGCTTCGAACATCACTTCAACGAGAGAGCGGTCCCTAGCTTTTCTGCCACTGCAGCGAAAGGAAGCATCCTTCGTGGAATGTTCGTCATGCTTGTTCATACAGAAGAAGAAAAGAAAAAAAAAACTTGGGAAAAATAAGTTTGAGGAGCAATCGCCGCTGCGAGGCATATAAACATCGCCGACGAACGTTTTGGGGGCGGTGAACGGAACAGGCGATCTCGGCGGACTGCTATTTCGGGCATCCATCGTCCGTCGGCGGATGGAGAAAGTTTAGGGCGAGAGAATCCGCCAGCGAAACGCCCGACCTACCCGCAAAGGAACACAAAAAAAAGATCATATATCGAAGACATGCACTTGATACCGAAACTATGGATATATAAATTCGCTACCGCGTGAAGTAGTTCACAAAAACTAGGAAGTTTGTAATTACGATGCTACGTCAGACGTGTGCGGATGCCCCATTCATGTCACGCAGTTCGAGCGCGAGAACCTCGTTAATGTTTGTCCCGTTGCCTTCCGACCTCGCGAAAGTGAGATCAGTGCGTCAGATGAGGTCGACGCGCCCGGCTACAGAGATCGAGATTCTAGCAAGGGTCGCGGTGATGCGATACAGTCTAGGCTCTCGTTGCGACAAGCGCAGCGCGAGCTGAATCGGAAAGTTTGGTGACAGCTTCGCAAGCGACGCACTCCGACACATCGGGCGCCCGTAAGGAACGGGGGCAACAGCATAGCATCCTGCGGTTACGGCGACTGTTTACGCTGCGTGAAAGATATGAAGACGAGCCAAGAAAGGTCACTTCACAAAAGAAAGTATGGAAGAGAGGACAGTGATTATACGACAGCTTCCCAACGCATGTTTGTCGGAAGGACCAACTTGGTGACCAGTGTGACAAACGCCTAAAAAAAAAAAAAATAAAAAGGGGGAGGGGGCGGCAAGACTGACTCGAAAACCATAGCAGTGGGGGTCAAACTCACCCAAAACAGGAGGTTCAAAATGACGACCGTGTACTTGAGGCAAGCGTAGCATCCTTTGAGTGCCATTTTTGTCGCCTTGTTAGTCCAGGTTGGTCAGATCTTCGACGGTGAAAGTTGTTTCGCGTCGTCGTATTTCCCGTCGAACGAACGTTATATCGCACCCGCTTCGAACCTCGCCAAGTTTCCTGAGCAGCAAGAAAAAAGCGTCACTTCTCGCCTCCCGCCCGCCGATCAATAACGGGTTTCGCGCATGCGCAAAGACCTCCACGAGACGCGCTGCAGCGGTGGCGCTGCCAGCTGGATGCTGGATAGACGTTAAAAAATATATCCTTTGTAACGGGCGTAGCTTGCGCCACCTAGCCTAAGTCTTAAAGACAAACATATGATTCCTCTCGCCCTTCTAAGCTATTTTTCTCCCCCAACTATCGCCAGGCAGTCTGGCATCTCCTCTGGATGACCTTTGGGATCGGGCAATAAAACTAAAAACATCACCACCCGCCTTTTTCTCTCAGCGAGGGAGTCGCCAATTTTCCTCTGGTCAAACCTTGTTGGCGTTACCTAACGTTGGCGTTACCCCAGCACTGGACCCCCTGGGGGACAGTTTTGAGACTTTGGGCCGGAGCCACGCGGGAGGAGGTCCCAATTTTCCTCTGTCCCTCCTGTCCCTCTGTGTCC
>JABSTQ010002382.1:0-45456 GCA_013358835.2 Ixodes persulcatus | reverse complement strand
TTTCAATCATAAACATGTTTTATATAACTGACTAAACCACTTTTGTTTTACATAAACTTTTTGTTTATAATTTAATGACTTAATCTGGTTTCATCCTATAAAAAAAAGCCTTTTAAAAAAGTCTGCATCGACGCAGCCGTAGCTCACTTTTACTTTATGACCATTTTTGTCACAGGAAATATTTTTGAATTTTTGAACACATAATCAAAACGTTTCTAATTGTGTTGCGTTGCGCTATCTACGTTTGCTGTGTTGAGCGCAGAACGTACAGATTTCTAGCTCCAATGCTAACCCAGTGCGTGCTCGCATTATAATTAAACACTCTAAAATAACCTCGTGAGACTCCTTTACCAAAGAAGATCAGAATTAAACATCATATTAATGTCAAGAAAAGATAGGTCATAATATAAACTGCACTGAAAATTGTTTGATGTTTCGGAAGAATGTTGTAATCATTCATGTTAATATGATAATTACGATAACCTTTATGAAAAACAAAAAGTGGAAACTTTTTTTTGTACCAACCTTCGTAGCTTTTTACCTAATAGCATACCAAATATTATGGAAGCGCATTTGAAATAATGAGAATGAATATTATGAATATTCAGGGCGTTTGTTTTTAATCCGAGCATATAAAAATAAATAAAGAGGTGAAAATTATACGGGTGCCATCTTTACTGCGTATTTATCAGGCTCGGAGTACAGTAGATGAGGAAATAGCCTTCACGGTAAGTCGGCTAATTAGCTAACATTTGCAATTAATGTTCTGATTGTATTAATTGTTGTAATTAACGTATTATGGGTTATGTTGCAATTGCAGCCTTGACGGAGGTTTCAATTAGAGCCTAAACCAATTGAATTAGTTTTAGAAATGCCAGTGGATTTCTACATATTTATCCATCAGTTTTCGAATATTGGCGATCTTATTTCTAACCTGGAAGAAGAAAGAGCGCTGGAAACTCCGTCTATACTTTTTTCTGCGCCGAGCTGACCGGGCAGTCGAAGCTGTCTGATCGCGGACAAATTAGTGACCGGCGTCTCACCGCCTGACCCTGCTCTCTGTTCGTGAGTATGAGCATAGGGTCTAATCAAGCGGTGTAAGACCAACCGTTCTCTGGTCTATCAAGAATTTACCTTACGCTGCCCTGTCAGATTAGCGGTGAAAGGAGTATGAAATAATGCGTAAAAAGTAACATACTTGTTTCTGGGTCCTTCGTCATCATCTCTCCAGTGCGATTCTGGGGCATCTGCCAAGCGCACCCGGCCGAGATCATGAGGAGATGCGCGAAACGACTACTCACAGTTTTATAGCTAATTTTGGATAGAAATGCAGGCACTCTTTCTGCATCTAGTTTTGAAATTAGCAGTCTTGTAATCGTAACTAAAAAAAGTAACCAGTTACACCTCAGTTACTTTATTAAAATATATAACTGATTACAAGAATCAATTACTACATCACAAAAGTAATTGAAAACCAGCAGAAAGTAATTGATTACTTTTCACGTTACTTGTTTAAACTTCTAATTACGAAATCAAAACTGCATACATATGTTCAAAGTGGCAAGCCTGGATCGTAGCAACGCGCACAGCAGAAACGAGGCAGTCTCGACAGCTTGACAGTCAAAACGTCGCTGAGCGCGGTAGCATTCTAATGCCGCTGGTATCTTGGTATCTTTTTTAATATATTTAATGTTAAAAAAGTGTACAACGTTGGTGCCACATAATAAATGACGGACTTGCAGACAGAGCGATTTTTAACGTAAAATGACTCAACTCAATAATTTTAGCTCTTTCGGAAACATATATTTGATTACTTGTAATTGATAACAGAATAATGTTGCTAACTGAATTGCAGCGCACTTTATCGCAGGAAAAATGTAATGAGGCGTTAAAAAGTTACAATAAAATGTAATTGATTGCGAGTAGTCGGTTACTTGTAACTCGACACGTACAAGTATTGAAATCAGATGACAAAAACGTGAAAACAGATCACTGATTATCTCCAAGCCTTTCGATATTTCCATAACTGTTTTATTTGGTTGAGCTTATAATCGTAACAGCCGTCATTAGACCCCTTTCGCAATACTGCCCTCTGCTGGCAGCTGCGAAATCCCTTCACAATGGAGGGCCAAAACAGCAACGTCACGGCACACTTAATGCGTTTGGTTCTAGTAGAAGAAACACACCCACAAAAGAAGGTGATGAGCGCAGTGACGTTGCACTTTCGACGCTGTTTGTGTTTGAGTGACCCGTCGGCTCTTAGCGTTGGTCGCTCTCCGACTTTCGCTATGTATTGGAATGCCCTGCACGTTCCACGATGTCAGTTGTTCCGCTAATGTGCAGGGGTTCCGACCTCCTAATAATCGGCACGCGAATTTCGAAAGCGGTCTATACTGTAATTGCAACATGAGCCATGAAGCTAATAATTAAATATTTAATTTACGGATTTTACTTCATTACCTGATTTACTGTGTCTGTTAGCCCCTCAATTAATGACCACCTAACCAAATAAGTACATGGTGTAATCGGCACCTGTATAACTCTTACCTAATTTTGTAATGTTCCAAATAAGGTCAAACACACTGTAGTTTTTTTGTTTTTTTTTAATCGTTCTGCTTAGAGTTCGGGGTTCACCTGCCCCGCAAGGTTGAAAACGGTTCTTTGTTTAATTGTTCTTTCAACTTTCATGGTTGAAGTTCCTGACCTGGGATTATGTGCATACCGGTTTCGTAGTGATTGTAAACATGGAGATGATCTATATATTTGGTATGATGATTCAACACAAGAGTGTAAAATTTTACCACCTCACCATTGTCCTACACGTGGAAACGGATTCTACACATTTCGCGAATGCTACCGACGCTGTGGAAGTAAGTACATTATAGCATTTCCTTTTAAATAAATCTATTAATCAAAACATTGAGTATAATTATTTCAAAGGTATCCTACACTACAGAGTGACTCATGTAACGCGGGCCAAATTAATCCTGTTAAAAGGACGCATCGGGCAGAAAGAAAGGTAATGTCATATTGCTCTCCGCAAAAGAACCCGTTAAACAGATTTCAGAAACTTGGGTATAATTATGTACTTAATCGACTTCAAATAATATACTTTCAATTTGAAAATTTAGAGGCATGGTTGCACCCAACTTACATCTAGAATTATGAGGTGCCTGCAGCATTATACGGCGTACAGAAAAAAGAAAAAAAAAAACACTCACATTGAAGGCGTTTCTACGTTTCGATTTCGTGTCCCAACGGATCTACGCTACAACTCTAATGCTCCCCGGTGTCAAAGCGCGCAATTACTGCCTCACCCCTCTCAAAAGAGAATGAAGTGTGGCCATAGCCTCCTCTATACTCACAAAGCCTGGCAGTTCGACGACGGAGCCATAGAGTGCGCTAAAGCAGATTTGGAGCACGAGAATCTGGTAGCACGCAGCATCAAAGAACCATCTCGGGGAACCTGGACGTCAGCACACAGCTTTTGCAGCGGCGAGGACCCGAAACATACTTGTTCGCTCAGGAGAAGTGTGCTTCGGCGTCTCGCCGCAACGGGGCCCAAGTTACGTGGCTCTCCTCATATCCGTTGTCTGCCGCTCCAGTTTCCATTTCGGCGGCCGCTTCTCGTGGCGATCTGCCAGGCTTTGTGCGTATATAGGAGGCCATGATGTTGCGCGAGCTGGCAACATGAAACACTGTACTGTCCGACTGACATAGCAAAAACAAGCCACGATTCTTGGGTTCACTTCTGTCATGTGAAGAATCCGTTGTGGTGCACGTTAGTTGTGCGGTTCGGGCGTGAAAAAAAGGACCCCTGTGGCAAAGATGCCCTCCGATACGCGTCCAAACGCCTGTCGCAGATCACAGAAACCGTCCAAATTGCGTATTTTTTCGGAAAGCCGTAGGATGCTGAACATGCCCTCTACTTTTGTAAATAATGATGACTGATTAAAGATGCTGTTCAGAAGGTTACTTATTGAAATTCCTTTAAACTAACTGATTAAAAACTTAATTAAACAAAAGTGAATATAAACCAAGATGTTTTTTTTTTGTTTTTTTTTAATCGGCCTTTTGGTAGAGATCTATATAACATCAACCATTTTTCTGCACGATGCGTATCTTTAGAAGGAGCGATTTTGCTCACGGTTCTTTGCGTGCCCCGTAGATATTTTTTTAAGCTTCGAGGGTAGTTAACAAAAAAAAGCCGTGAAAATTAACAACACAAATGCGGCTTTTGCAGGCGAGTTATGCTACTAGGATGACATAATGTAGGAAATAATTGTATCAACTAGTCGACTAATTACCTTCTTTATTAGTCGGGGTAACCGGGGTAGCGAGTGCTCGCACAATTGGCAGACTGGTACAGCACGCTACTGGTTCTTTTATACACCTACACGCGGCGCTGACGACAGGCCGCTGCAGTGGCGCTGCTATTGCCTGGCAGTACGCATGCGCAGACGGTTCACTTGACATGAATTTGGTTTCTGCGCACGCGCATTGCCCACACCTCTTGCGAGAACTGCTTCGTTTGTCCACGCCTCATGAGGGGTTGTTCGGAAACAGCGGGTTAACCTATAGCTGTTATTTTTCCCTGGACAGTCTAGACAAGAACAGTCGACAAATGTCGAGCGTTATAGGGCTGTTTCTATCCGGCAGGGTTCGCGAGCGCGTCCGTGAGACTTGACCATGTAATGCTTGCATCAACTGTAAAACGGAACTGCACCGTTCGATCATGCTCGACCCATGATTCTTTATAGGCGTGTGTCGGCATCAGTCTACAGGTGGTAGCAGGGCGTCTCAAATAACTAAAAAAATGGTTAAATAAAAACTAAATCCAGGTCGCACTTATGCCTTTTTTATGTCTTTTGAAAACGGCAAGAATTCTTTTCTTGTACGCTTCCGGTTCCTGCTATGTTTTATACAAATTTTTATCCACCAATAAAAGTCTGCCAGCCTAGCGTACGCGAGCGACGTAAAAAGAAGATAAAAAAGAAACGTAATGACGCATAACCGAAACGCGACTAAGAAATATTCAATTCTTCTCGCCAGAGGCGCTGTCCAAACTCGAGAGGTTCAGGTCTATACGGCAAGCAGGTGCTCCGAAATGCGTCTTTTACGCATCGTAACGCAAGAAAGAGCATGCCGATCAAAGGGCAACATGGGAAACGCGTAGGGAGCGCGCGATGACAAGGCGGCCAAGCGCGCGCCGTCACATTGCTTGAGCATAGCCTCCTCTATACTCACGAAGCCTGGCAGTTCGGCGACGAAGCCATAGAGTGCCCGGTCGCATATTTGGAGCGCGAGGATCTGGTTGCATAGAGCATCAAAGAGCCATCTCGGGGAACCCGGACGTCAGCGCACAGGTTTTGCAGCGGCGAGGACCCGAAACACACTTGTTCGCTCGGGGGAAGTGTGCTTCGGCGTCTCACCGCAGCGGGGCACCAGTCACGTGGCTCTCCTCTCATCCGTTCTCTGTCGCTTTACCTTGTTCAATAGACCTTTTCAATGTTTACAAAATCACAGTCCAGCGTGCGATCTTCACAGCCCAGCACGTGCGTGTTCGTCGCTTCGGAAAGCGAGCAAAGCACGCGCCATACGCACGAACGCTCAAAATGGCACCGGCCACAAGCTCGTTTTTGGAAAGGTCTATAAGGCGGCCGCTTCTCGTGGCGATCTGCCAGGGTTTTCAGCATATAGGAGGCTATGGTAAGATATATATGGGCGGAGAAACTGAGGGAGAGGAGCATAAGATAGAGCGCGGGACGTCATAATGCCGAGCTCTGGTTGGAATAATTAGGGAGTAGACTGCACTCGTCGAAGGCGCTAGAACGCGGAACGCCGGCGTCCGGCGTTCCACGTTTTATGGGAGACATGCTTATTTTTAAAGCCGTTTTATAGGGGCGCCCGTCATGTAGAAATTGGCACTCGCGCTACGCGTGTTGCTTAAACACTGCTTAACCATTGTCCCTAGTATTGCCCTTCAACAGCGGCAATAACACCTTTATGAACCCGTTGAAGCGGAGAGACCTATGGCGCATGTTCAAGCCATCGTCCGTCAAAGTTAGTCACTGGACACTGGCAAAGTAGCGCCATTGTGCTTTCTGCCCGCTAGCCGGACACATACAAATACCAACACGCAGACGACCAAACCTCGAGAGGTGATTGGCTGATCCGTTTCAGTTGCCATTGCCATCGTCACTTCGGTCCGTTCAAATCTTCGTAGCTCCGCAAAGGTAGGTCTGAACCAGTCGCACCAAAATCACTATAGAGCATTATAGTACTGAAAGTGTTTCTCGCCAGTATACGCGTCTTTGGCACTGTGCATCCAATGAACTTATCGATCATGCTGGCCTACACAAATATCTTACTTTGGTATTGTCCTTCTTGCATATTTCAAGAAATTACGAGGGGATGTCAAAACGTTTTGTCTGTTGATCTGAAGCTTTGTAAATTATGCAAAGATCAAAACCGTCTACGTATCTTTAGTTATGTAGACGAGGAAGCGGTGAATCCACCAAGGCGATGAAAAATCGCGGTTGTGCCCTAGAGCCATGGAGTGACCCACAGACTGAAAAAACATCGCAGGCAGGCAAGATCCTCATGTTGCTGTTCGGCACTGAACAAAGCGTACGCTATGTGCCGAGGGTCAACAAAGGGCGTGATCAACAGCCGATAAGTGAGACAGACCATAGAACACGCTATGAGCACCCAATGCGAAACGGGGGTCTTCTATCACATTTCCCTCTCTTGCGGGAAGAGCTACGTCGGCCAAACTGGCCGATGTATAAACGATAAAGCAAAGGAGCACGCAGCGTCGCTGGAAAGTACATCATCGGGACACTTGTCAGCTCATTGCCGGACCTGTGGATGTGATGCAGAGCTCACCAGCATAACCGTCCTTCATAGAAGCAAGAACCTCTTCGCGTGTGAAGTGCTGGAGGCCTTGACCATTGAAGAAGAAGGAGAAGATTGCGTGAGCACTTCGTCAATTATGGTTCACGAAAAAGATCGCCAGTATTGGCCGTTTGCCGCCCCCGTTGAGTGGTAGGCTAAAATGGTGTTTTAAAGGTGTTTATTGTGCCGTAGGACGAAGAGGAAAAGGCCTAGGCTGGGATGAGGAAAAAGTAAAAGTCAGTTGTTAGTCAACGGTGTGATTGTCCAGTTCTTTCCTTCGCGTTCTTGTTTCTCCGTGTTCAGCTGACCTGATTGCCAACACTATGTACCAACCAGCTCAACTATAACCCGCAACTCAATTACGGCTCTGGGTTTACGTTTCTCCTCCGTGATTACGTTCTTGATTCTAAAACAACAAAAAAAAACATTTGTAGAGAACTGTTAACTTACACTGAAGGAATAAAACACGCATTTGGGACGGACAACCAGTCTTTGATGTCGCAGCAACATTAATTATAGCAAAGTCATTTCTTGTAGTCTGACCTATCGGTAAAAATATAGTCAGTGCATAATAAATAAAAAACAAAGCATGCTATAAGTCGTCTTATAAAAAGGTAGTGAATGCACAGATAGTACGTTTCGACTCCCCTTCGTATTTTTTTAATGCCTCCAAGCACCCTCGCCGCATATGGGCGCGGTATGAAGACGTACGCTTGCTTTATTTCGTGTGGATAGACAAATCTCATTAAACAAAAAACGTGCCTATAAAGCTACCCGTCACCAGCAGATTTAGATTGCCTCACCAAAAAGGAGAATTCAAAGAGAAATAGCTCATTTCATGAACCAAAATGGTGACCCTGCGGAAAGCTTGGCGCTACTTTCGCAGAATCCACTTACTTTAGACGACACGAGGAGAGCATGACGTCAGCCACGTAGCTGCCAAGCCATCATCCCGTGTCGCTCGCCTGTTTCTCATGCTCCTCGCCAATTTCCCTTTCAAACATAAACCACAAGTGACCATTGAATGGTACATGTTTGCGTCTACGAACTGAGTGGCACCAGGTTCCACCGGGGTTCTGGTCATGATCGCGGCAGCTGACTGCGCCTGCAGCCTTCATTTAGTCATGTATCAATAAATTGAAAAAATTATATTTTTAACACTCTGTTACCACCGTGAAAGTAGATACAAGCGTTTGCAAGATGTGCGTAACTTCATTCAGCTTGAAAAATGTGTTCTGTCCCGAAAAAAATTTAAATATACTTGCCAGTTTTGACAGTGATTATTATGTGCACACCCGCGTGAAATATTTTAAGGGTGTTCTTGGTATGCATTGCAACCAACATTCAATCATACAGTTTAGTTTGAATAGAGTGTTTTATAAACATCTATCGGGACCAACGTTAGATGAACTCAATTTTAAATGAACCTGCGGATTTTTCTCTGGGGCGTGCCCGATGACCTTCCTTGGTTTGGCTTATAAAGAACCCTAAAATTTGAATATTTGCTATGCTTTACCTTAGTTCAGAGCGCAGCCAACGCTACGCGCTAATGAAGCCACTGAAGCAGCGCCAAGAGCGGGATGCAGGGGCACACCTAGCACGACTGCTGAAGTCAATCAGATTTGAAGTGAACGAAACTCCACTTCGATGAAGTCCACTCACTTTGCGACAAAGAGCCAAAATCCATCCTTTCCTCAGCTCGGTGGCTTTGGGAAATCTAAGAGAACCGCTTATAAATTTACGTTACTGCGAAGTCCAGGACGTAATCCAACAGGGACGTGAACGAAGCTCGCCGCGAAAGGGTTTTGCAGCTGTTCACTCTGCAAGGCCCCATCTTGGTCTCGGCAACGTCAGACACTTTCGTTTTCACTAACTGCTCCGCGGCTCGGCTCGTCCTCTCGTCGTGGTCCTTCGTCCGTCCATCAGGGTCTCGCACGTCTTGCCGGTCTTCCCTTCATGCTGCTCTCGTTGAACCTACCAGACGGAGCGTGCGCGGTACACCGGCGCGCACAGCTGACACATCGCGCACCGCGTCCGCTCGTCGAGTTTTGTTTGGTAAAAACCATTTGGACGGACGGCAGACTGCGACCAGCTGATCGCGCGGTCCGTCGTCTGCTCTTCGGGGCGTCGTGGAGTCGGGGCCTCGCCAACCTCGCCTTCTCTTCGCTCATGCAAACCCTATCGGGCGGAAGCGAGCGCAATGCTACGGCCACATTCTATAAAGCAAACCTCTCATCTCGTATGTGACAGGGTCACGAGCACCCCACGTGGGTGCCAGTAGAGTTTAAACTTTTTTATGGCAGTGCATCAAAAAAGTCACGTAATGCCATTTCCGTGTTAGTCTAGGTGAAAACCAATGAGGTAGAGGGGCTTAGAGCGATAAACTAGTATCCCATTCACCAAGCAAAAGTGGCCCCCATTTGGCTGCCGCCATGTTGTACAAATTTGACCACTAGACACGTGATCGTACCACATCCTGAGGATTTTACGCAAAACTGAGCTAAAATTTGTGTTGCGATCGGTGTGAAAGGAACATGATAAACTATTTTTCAATACTGTTAGGCCCAGAGACGAGTGCCTAGCACTGACGAAAACCCAAAATACAACACCGCGGCTGACGGCATTGCGAAGCTACCCGAGTTTTTGCCGTAAAAGCACATCTTGGCAATGAAATATAACTTATCTCGTCGGTACTGTTATTACATATTAATAAGCAATTATCTGTGCGCGGTACTTTGTTAAACGTGTAAACGTTTTAAACGATAAAATCACGTGTCTATACTTCGTTTCAGCTTCCGTCCGAGCGCAGCCGAAGGCTGAGGGACGGTTCGCAACTTCGAGAAGAGCATTCCTACGCACCCCAAAGTAGTCCGCAAAAGTAATTCTTTTTAAATAACTGTTTTGTGCGTAAACATTGCACAATATTCCACGTCTGTACTGCTGAGAATGATTTGCAACTAAAGGAATTAAATATCTGAAGTTTATGTTTTTATTAATATATGTAAATGCATGTGGTTTGGTGAAAACACGTACATCCGCTGGCAACACGGCTGCAGCGCTCGGTTTTTCTGTGTGATTTCGTTCCCGTAATGGCCGAATCTTGTGCTTCGCTGCTTTTCTCACCGAGTCGCTTCAAAACGTCTTTTCGCAAAGGCACGTTTGGGCGTCAGGCGCGAGAGGTCGTGATGAATGTCTACTTTCAAATTCAGCAGGAGACACCGGCCGCGTCGTGCCGCGAATGCGTTGTAAACAAGAAAAGCGTCCGGGCCGCTATACGCGGCGAAATCAAGGCACCCATTTACCTGCCGATCACATTGAACGCCGAGACGCTGGTGGAAAGGACTGCGCCTCGAGGCCTGGTATATCCAGACAATACAAGTAAACATCAACGGCCGGGTCATCGGGGACCTTGCAAGTGTACTTACATCTCGAAACTATGCCGAAATGCCGGACAGGTGGAAATATCGGACACAGACGCCAGCGGCCACCCTACGTACTGACATCCCCTGTGACTAAATTTCAGAACGTGAAAGGGCACTTTTTAAACCTGTAGCAGACGATACCGTTGATACACCACTAGCAGACAAAATACTCGGCGAGCGCGGGCGGCGCGGACAACCAGCGGCGCAGCGGAGTGATACAAAAGTGCAGGCGAGATCGCGTGACCTATTGCCGTCGTGTGATTGGCTCCGGCCACACGTAGCTTTTGCTGCGCTCGGACGGAAGCTGAAACGAAGTATAGTCGTCAAAATGTGCAACATGGCGGCGGCCAGGTGGGGCTTACTTTCATCTGGCAGTTTATAACTCCAATAAACGGCTCTGTATAACTCTAAGCCCCTCTACCTCGTTGGTGAGAGCAGACGCTACGAGTGGAAAGAGCACGCGCCCTGGTGCCCATGGGAACAAAACACTTACTTTTTTTTCCAGTAGTGCTGGCTTTGGTCTGGACGGTGAAGGCGCTATCGGCTGGAGCTACTCGCGCGCGCTCCAGTGCTACAGTGTACAAGAATAGTCTAGTACACTGTACCAGTGCGCCGAGAAAGTGAGGTAGAGGAGGAGACTAGAACGCGCGGGGACGTCGGAACGCCGAGTTCTGGTTCGAATGAGTAGTGGGTGTCACTCGATCGTAGAAAAATAGCGCCACGCTTCCCCTGTGGTCGCAATTTCAGTTTCTGCAGTGAGCAGTGTCTCCTTGAGATCTCCATTCTTGGAGAGCCGATCTAAATTCGCTGGTGAGGAGTAGCTTTATCGAGACGTTTCTTGAACACCGAGGTTTGCTATGCACACACCGGCGAAATAGGCGCACATCTTCGCAGCGCCACCACATGCAACGTCGGCACTGGGCGGCATTGAAAGATAATTTCCTTTCTTTTAACATGCAAGAAAAAAATGAAAGCCGTTTACAACTCCCTGTAACGCCGAATTAGAGCGCAGCTCTTGAGGAGGAGGAGGGGAAGGTATGGAGAGGAGGCTATGCCCCTCCTCCTCTCCTGCTCGCCTCCCATTTAGGGGAAAATTGTCCCCGCTAAATTTAGCGGGGAAATTTTTCCGCTAGATTTAGCGGGGAAATTTTTACGCTAAATTTAGCGGGAAAACTCTCCCGATAAATTTAGCGGGAAAAATGTTTCGCTAAATTTAGCGGAGAAAACTTCCCGCTGGATTTAGCAGGGAAATTTTCCGCTAAATTTAGCGGGGAAATAGTTCCGCTAAATTTAGCGGGGAAAATCTTCCGCTAGATTTAGCGGGGAGCATTTTCCGCTAGATTTAGCGGGAAAAATTTTCCGCTAAATTTAGCGGAGAAATTTACCCATCAAGCACCGCGCGGTTACGCCGACGGCGACTGCGACGCCGCTCAAGCCGGAAACGGGCGCCCAAGAGCTGCGCTCTAAAACAATACCATTATAAGAGATCTGTGGAGATAAGTATAATTGATAAGTGGATTGGAAGCGTAGCTCCAGGACACTCATATCGGCGAGGAATGCTTTCAGTACGACGATGCTCTATAAAGATCTCAACTGTTGCGACCGGGTCGGAGCGACCTTTTCGAAGTGTCGAAGATTTAGATGAACCAGATATGGCGATTTTCAAGGCAACTAAAAGCGATCATCCAACCACAATGCGAGACTTTGTCCTCTGCATGTTAGCATCTGTTTGTGTCCGGCTAGTAGGCAGGGAAGGCAATGGAGCTACTTTCCCAGAGTCTAGTGTCTTAAGGTTTTGATTTCGCGAAGGTGACTTCGCGACGCTTACGGTGGACGGCGACTTCGCGACGCATTGATAGATAACAGGCGAGAAGGACAATCACCGCGTGCCATGCTGCACTCGCTGAGCAGTCTAGTTTAGTTCTCCCTAGTTTAAGGTCGATAATCGAATTGAGGGGCGCAACATCTGTTAACGTCGTTCCTTACTCTGCTCTTTTTAAGTGCTTTAGATTACCTTTAAAGGTTTGTCACTTTAGATGAGTTAAATTAAATCTTTATGAAATATGATCAAACAATTTTTTAACCGCGCGCTCCCTTTTAACCGCATAAAACTTTACAGAATGTCAAGCTAGGTAATATTTCTTCGGAAAAGGATATATTTGAACCTCAGACCAATACCAATTTCGACCCTTTTATTCGTGTAACAATACATACGAAGCCATATTTTATACTTATATATTTATTGCGGTATTTATTTTTATTGTGAGGAATCTTTTTTTTTTTTGTTGCAGGGTTCGTGGAAGATAAGTGCAAGCTACCAATACAAAATATGAGTTTTTGCAGTGAAGTTCAGACCAGGTATGGCTACAACACCAAAACGTTGAGGTGCGAATCGTTTCAAGGATGTGAAGATAGCGGGAACAGCTTCCCATCAGCGGAGGCGTGTTGGAACACTTGTGCGAGTAAGTGCCAAATTCTACGCAAATCCTAATTTTCACCTATTACGATTTTTGTTTCCCCAAATCGGATTATTTGTTGCGCTGTAGACCTGCCTTGGACATTTAGCAAGAACGTGTGTTGACCTTTCACCGTAAAATTTCTTTTAAATGAAATTAACATTTCAGGGCTCCCTAAAAAACAATTATACTATTGACTGTCCTTGCAGTTTTTTCCAAATACTGTCGAAGAAAGAGAGGAACACAACACTAAGAGCTTCGTGTTGTATCCCTCTCGTTCTGCCCCTGCTTCATGGCGCTTATTGTTTAAAGAATCATGTATAAACTAACTTATCTTTCTATTCTAAATTATTAAATATTGATTTCTCAGACCGTAGATATTTTGAATACTATTGAAGTGAGAGGTCATTGATTTATTATTTATAAAACTTAATGAAGTTGTCGATGAACAGTTTTTTTTTTCATGTAATGAACAAACCTAATAGGAGAAGTATGTGAATATAAATCACACTTTGAGGATCAGTTAATATTGTTAGGCTGCAAGTCTCGCCTGAGTACCAGACAAATAAATAATGAGGTCTCTCTTACCGAAGCGGTATGGTTGGCATATATATATATATATATATATATATATATATATATATATATATATATATATATATATATATATATATATATTTATATTGATACAAAAATTTATTTCGGATGTATATACATTTTACAACAGTAATTAACCGGCTGTCTTAACACGAGATTCGTTAATCTCTGAAATGTCTAAAATCCAGAATGAAATCAGTTTGGGGAACTTGTTTTTTAATACAAATGAATATAAGTGATTACGCCTAAAGATGGCTTTCGTGTCATGAGGCGCTGAATATTTTTCAATTCATTATCCAGAAAATAATTTACCACTGTAGCACGCCTGTGAAGAGGATTTTGAGACATTTCGATTATTTGAAGTTCGAATATTTTAATTTCAATTTTAATTTCTCATCTTTTGTAACACCATTTAACAGGTAAATCAAGACACCGCTGTGTGCAGGAACCCGATTATACATTATCTGGTGCTGTTCTGAGATACTACTACGACATTACACACAACAAATGTGAAAGCAAGAGAGTGTTTCGAGGCCATGTTTCTGGTAACTCAAACCTATTCAAAACATTGGAAGATTGCAAAGAAACCTGTATGGGTAAGTATGAGCGCTGACCATATTTTGAACATTACTTGTTAGTGAAGTTCAACCGTGTTCAAATTTTAATATTGCTGTGAGAGTTTTTATGTAGGCACCCTAAAATAATGCGTGTGTTATTTTTTTTCGTCAGAAGCGACGTAACTACAAATTAAAACTTACGCCTTTGCCTTAGTGTCCACCCGGCCTAAGAGAGAATGGGGAGAAGGAAGAACTAGCAAAAGTGACGCCGTTGGTGGTGTCAGGTACCCTTGCTCGCCCTTCGGTTGTCGTGGAGATGCCAACTGTGTCACCACGAAGCCTTTGACAGATCAGATAGCTGGCGGCAGAAAGGTTGGCCTCGTGGACAGCAAGAATTGCTGCGCGTCAGTCCCAATTAAAAGTGGGCCACGTTATATTCTGCTCAATTTCTGTGACGTATAACCGAATTCAGGTGAAAAAAAGATATACAAGGCAGCATCCAATCTCGGTCGCTTTATAAAGTCTTTCCATGAATCTCCCTTCTATTTTAAACTGAGCTCATAAATTCGAAAAAATTAGAGTGTAAAAAAATTTGAGACAATACCAGCAACAAATCCCGTAACTGTAAATCCCATATTTAATCATCCTCCATTCTTCTTTTCGAACCACATTTTAGACAAATGAAATATTTAAATGACATACTTTATGTTGCCAGATTCTGGGACAGATTAAGATGATAAAACGTTTAGGACTCTGGATGAATTAAATAGACGTTTAGTAGGGCCGCTTGAACCATAGTTGGTGACAGGTTAAGATCCCAATAGATACTCATCCTCTTGCATGCGCCCGCAGCCTTCCGGCAGGTTTGGGCTGCACGTGGGACAGACTGCTATGAATGACAGAAAGCTCGCGCTCGAGTTGGGGTACGTACTGGGTATATAACCTTCTATTAACGAATGAAGACAATCTGAGCTTATCTCTATCAACTAAGAGTATTTATTCCAATCCGTTTTCTCTATTTGTGGGCACACGTTATCGCCTTCCTTGTAATAAATTCTTCGTTGATTATTTTTGACGAAAGTAGGCTAAATGAATATACTTCACCGAGGCGAGAAAGAGTTCGCCGACTTCGGGACAAGTTTCCAATTCGACGGACGTCCAAAGTTTCCTTGACTTGGAGGCAAACCACTTTGGTTTTCAGGGGGAGAAATGATGTAATGGCATATGGTTTGCACTGGTATTGCCTATCGTCAAATGATAAAGAATTAGAAGAGACTGGCATATGCTCGAGGTCTATAGGCAATGATCATCACATTTAAAAGATGGTGTGCCAAAACACAAAAACGTGTTCGTGTTCAGTGGTTTTGTGGTTGAATATTAAAATAACGGCACACAACGGCCCTTCGGATGGCTTTAATTGACACGAGTGTCCAAATAAACTGGCAAGTATTCTGTAGCTGATATGCCCTCTTTTTTTCCTCTAGCAACGTACAATTATGAGCCCGACTGGTTGTGGTAAACCCTGGAAGCTACAAATCCTTCGAGACAGCGGCCTTCAAGGAATTGTTTACACTTCAGAACAAGGGTCAGATTATCTGACGGACACCACTGCAAGAACAAATAGTTTCTTCTCTCTGTGACATTTTGTTGTCACTGAAACTATTATGACGTACGGATTACGTTTGAAGCTTTGAACCTATTAAGCCACAAATATAAATCGCACATTCAAATAAAGAGTGACGCGGAGACCGCAATACTATAACCCTTCGAGTATATGTCCGCGAATGGCTAATATATTTGTGTCTAAACATGAGATATGCTTACACATTTCCACAAAATTGAGCGGTAAAATTGTGGTGTCGTTATGACATAACGTCACGGGACACTGTGCCGTCACACTGTCACGATACTTCGATTCGCCTCAAAAGTTGGACAAAAGAATTATCTCACTACATCTTGCGGACCATGACGTAAGTACACAAAGTGCACTGGGAATCCGCTGCGCAGCTTCGCCAATGATGGCTATCGCCATAAAATATTAGATGTATTCATTTAGTCCAAATGAAATTATTTCTAAGTGCAAGTTTATACGAAGCGAAACTGCTGAATTGGAGAGGATGAAAAAGCGCAGTGACGTCAAACCACAGAGCTTTGATTGGAAAGATGGCGTATCGACGCAAAGGCTAACTGCCTTTGTTTCTACTCTCTGTTTGAACGCGTTCAAACGCCCAATGCCGGCCTCTGGCGTTTGAACGCGAGACACTGCGCGAGGGGCAAATGGTTCTATTTTTCCTTCTGGTTGGAGGGGAGATAGCGGGTAGAGACAAAGGCAGCTAGCGTCTGCGCCTACCCACTAATCCCTCCAATCAGGGCACGGCACTATGATGTCCCCTCGCGATCTCGTCTCCTCCTCGCCTTCAGTTTTTCTTAGTATGCGGAGCGCAAGTTCATCCGCTTCTTGTGCAGGGGTTGTGATGACGTCAGAACGCCGAGCTCCGATTGGTTCTGATTGTAGGATAGTGGGTACACCTCAAGGTAGCTTGCTTCGAGGTTTACTCACTATCCTTCAGTCAGGGCCAATCAGAGCTCGTCGTCTTTCTGACGTAACTACAAGTCCCGCGCAAGAAGAAGACGACTTGTTCTCCGCGTAGCTTTCCATTCGTGGAAATCGGCCGAATTTATGGTCTCAAATGATACTCGCTCAAGAAACACTATCGTGACTAGGCACCATCGGGAGAAAAAGTCATAAACGAGGCTGTAAGCTCTCTTTTCCCTGCATATGATGTTCCACAACCTAAAAAAGGAAGCTGAGCTGTTTACTCTTCCAATATGTTTTTTTAGGCATCTCGTAAGTTGGCGCAACGGTGCTATAGAGTCGCCGAAAAATGTAGTCTCGAGAAACATTGTTCCGTAAAACAGAAGGATAAGTGCGCACATTGCGCAGTGTTTTATGAGATTCCACCCACGTGTGGAAGAGTTTGCGTCGGACAAAGGGACCGGTGTGTGAATAAAAGTGTGCGCCAATGTGATTTGTCGTTTCGATCAACGTCCTTTGAATACACCGTATTCAAAGGACCCAGGGTGTACTTAAAGGACTTTGAATACACCGTATCCAGGGCAAACGTATCACTTTTCCGTCAAGGTATTTCTTCGACCTTGTCGAGACGAAACCTTTTTAAAGGCTGAGATTAATACACCATCTTAGTTGCGAAGATCACCATTCCCACTCGCACTCCTCCATCCATCCAGCTCTCCTCTCCTCATCTCCCGAAAGAAGCAGGTGCCTGAGTTTGACAAAACCCAGTTTACCTAATATACAACGTGACCTACAGGAGGCCTGCGGGGGACACGGATTGGACTCGAGTGCTGCGTCAGCAATTGGCAGGAAGTCGTGTCCTTTCCGATTGGTTTACGACTCCCAGTCGAACGATGACGTAGCACTCTTATCCAATCCGTGCCCGGCGCTGGACTCCGGTAAGTGACGTCATTCATCAAGCCCTACAGCTTCTTTATCTATAAAGTATTGGTTTAAAGCTGTCTGAGACAAAAAGGAAGGAGTGGACGAGGAGTCTTCAATGGGCTCAAAAAAACGTTCCATCAAGGACTGACCGCGGTCCCTTGCTTGACATCCTATCTGTCTGACGATGGATGCGAAACGACTTCGACCTCTGAATAAATTCTATGTCATCCTAAATCTCATGAAAACGTTACCACGCCCCTGTCCAATAAGGACGCCCCTGTCAACATTGATCACATGACGTCACGGTGGAATGAACTGGTATTCTTGATCTGTAGGTGTGGCCTTGAACATGAAACTTTACCACGCTTCTGTATGAAAGGACAATACGTACTTTCGTTATAGGTTACCTCGTTGAAGATCGAGCAGGCAGTGTCATTTGGAATTTCCGACAATAGTGGACCACCTGAAGCATCCTGAAACACATGTCTTATCTTCTGTTACGGTTGAAAAAACGATACGGTGGCATCCCTGTTGTGAAGGTCCTTCCTGCCAACCCTCCGCCACTGACGCATGGATAGCAGTCCGCAAGTTTCGCCTAGCATCATCCAAACAAAGACCTCGTGGATTGCGACCTGATATTGCCGGCATAGGTGCGAGCTCTCCGAGAAACAGCGCGCTCGAGACGAGTCGCATGTTTACGATGTCTGGGTCGGCACAGAGAGGCCACGTCTGACCTCCTTCCTGGGTTTCGGATCACCAGAGCAGCTGGTCACGTTCATGTCGGCTGATGACGTACCCTTGAGTCGTGCAATATTACGGGAGCAGCCGCAGACGCATTCCAATATGTGTTGAACTTCGCTGTGTGAGTCATCCTACTATTTCAAGTCTACCATTGTCAGGCTCGTGCTGCACCGGACTGTGACTCAGCTTTGCCGGCTGGGTGTACTCTGTACCCTAAGGCAAGAGAGACGGTTAGCAGCGGGCATTGGATGCAAGCAAACGACTCAAGAAACCCCTACCTAAGGGCCTGCGGCAGAAGATGCTCAGACTCCACTCCTACGCAACACTTCTCAGAAGAGAGAAGAGGACGTGTAGAAAAATAGTTTGTAGAATCGGAAGGAACCTTGGTCAACATGTTAACAATTCTCCAGCATCTCCTTGGCCCTATTGCCCTCAGGTATAAAAAAAAAATATAATGCGTTCGGTCTTTTTTTTTTCTTGGGGGGGGGGGGGGGTATCTTTAAGAAATGTAACGAAATTAGGGCTGGGCAATTGATCGATTAACCTACCGATTAATCGATTAATGCTTTAATCGCGATTAATTTGTTTAACCGGTTAATCGCTAAAATTTTGACGAACCAAAATTAAATAAAAATTAAATGCTTTCACCATGCAGACATGGACGAGCACACCTATATGAAGTGAAACATTTTGGTGAAGTATTAACTTAAAGGGGCACTGACAACCCAAAGGTCGTATTTTTTTTTTTATTGTCTAAAACGATGCAACTTGTAGTCATAGACACGCAAAAAAAAAAAACCGCATCGCGAAAAAAAATTTTCCCGCGCGCGCGCGCGCCTTTTTAGTTTTGGCATTTGTATTTCCCGCGTTCACCTCCTCGCTTTTGATCGGTGACGTCAAAAATCAGGAAATTTAGAAGCTTTGTAGGTGACATTTCTATAACACTTAATAACGGCAATCGTAAAACATGTTTTTTAACGCAATTGCGAACGCACTACGGCCCCTCTTTTTGAAATACCAGAAATCAGAGTTCGGTGTGATGTTGCTTCCTAGATTTGTATCCTCCCTCGGAAAACTTGGCAGCGCCCGTTGGCGAGTCGGAGAAAGACCGTTTTTTTTCCCGCCGGCGCCTTTCTATCCCTCACCTCCTCCTCGGTTGGGGTCGCCGTGACAACGGCGGAGGTCCGAAAGAGTGTCGAGTCGCAGGAGACCGCAAAATCTGACTCACTGCACTGGCGCGGATCGCGCGGGAACTTCAAATTCGGCATTTGGAAATTGTTTTTTTTAATTCACAAATACTGAATTTTAAAGTTTCAAATTTTGAGGGTAATGTCCCGGCATCGTTTTCAATCGTTTCGGATAATAAAAAAAAATATGATTTTGGTGTGTCAGTGCCCCTTTAAGGTAAACTGTAAGGGAACGCCGTGCGAGTGTCCGTTTAGCGCAGCAGAGACTACTGTGAGCGATGAAAGGAGGTCGCCCTTCTCGGAAAATATCAACGAACATTTTTGCCTCATGGAGCTGAAGTAATAATGTGTGAGTGTGAGTGTTTTTTTAACTGTTCTCAACTGTATATCGAAGCTTATTCATAATCAAAATTATTGAGTCGTTTAACAGATCTTCAGCAAAAAAAAAATATATATATATATAGATGCAATTTTTATTTTTAATCAATAATGTTATGCATGGAAATGAACGAGATCGATTAATCGATTAATTAATCGATTAAAGGGTGGCGATTAATCGGGTTAAAATTTTTAATCGACGCCCAGCCCTAAACGAAATACATTCCACCCTGATTGTATCGCGATACAAAGAGACATTCAAAATGTATTTCGAAACAGGAATACAGATACTGGTGAAAAAATGTATCGCGATACTGAAATACAGATACGAAATGTATTTCTGAAATACTATCGCGATACATTTGTATCGCGATACTGCCCAACCCTGTTATGCTACTATTAAAATCAGAAACAATAAAGGAAATCCCGTCGTTCTTAAATAGCTTTATTTTTCAGTTGCATTTTAAATGTTACAGAGGCAATGTCGGTAGTTGTAATGCATATAGGCACGAATCACAGTATCCGCAAAAAGTATATTACTTTTAACTTCAGCACTGCCAAACACCACACTTTAAATGTACAGTCTCCTACACTATCAAAGACCCACTGGGAGCCAGTGGCCGACATGGTAACTGGCGGCGACGCCGCGCGCGCTACGAGCGATTCCATTCTGCCCCGAGGGGAGTAATCACTCGGGGCTCAGCTAAAGCGCAACGCGCGCTTATCTTATCAGTTTCTAGTTTCGTTTTCGTGGCAGGGAGCTGCTCGTCAACAGAATGTCGCAGTGATAGAGGTACTACAATAAAAACTAGAAGCTCAGGTGGCGCTAGTGAGCCGTTGCATTTTGAAGCAGACAGCAACCAGTCTAAATTTGACTTCCGGTAATGTATTCCTATGGGAAAACGTAAATGCGTTTTGTCTTCGCTCTCGATTAGGAGAACAAATATTGCGTAGTGTTGCGAACGATCAAAACCGGCAAACACAACATTTTGGACAGCTACCGCCATCTATGAGCGACGGCGGCAACAAGAGTGTTCTGTCGGCCGCGGGTGTCGACATTTGTTTGCTACCGGACACGATCCTGGAAAACTAGCCCTTAACAACTCCGCTGTAAAACGTTTGGAACGTTTTACAATCCGATGTACAAAAATATGTCAGTTAGAGCGTTTTTCTTTAGAATTATTGGCGTTGAACACTGCACTAAAATAGCCCAATACACATGTATAATACGTGTGGACGTTGCAGACTTCCATTTTCGGGCACGTATTTACGCATATAGTCAATGCTATGAAGCACACAGTTTGAATTAGCTTGACAAAACACCAAAAGGATGCTAACATGGGCCGAATCAAACAATCTAACAGACAACAAGAACGAAGCATGGAGTTATGGAGCGAAGAACACGTACTGGATTAGTAATGAACTGTGCAAGAATAATCAGAATAAGGCAGTAACCGAGTTATTTTTTTTTGTTGTTCTTTGCTTTATAATTGCTCTTTTTGTTTGAATTGACAGCTTGTATTGATACATTATGTTGTACAACATAGACATGGGCCTCGAGTTTTGTTAACTTAACTGAGCATTAACTAAATAAATTACACTCTTGTAATGTGAATAAACCTACATAGTACCAGTTACGAGTAAAAACACTACGCTGATTTCTAACAATTCCTAGGGAAGAGAAAAATATCACGTACGTTTTCCCATAGAAATACACAGGATGACTGGAAAAGTAGACTGATTGCTGTCTCCTTCAATTTGCAGCCGCAGCCCCGCAGACACTAGCGCCATCTGAGCCTCTAGCGTTTATTGTAATAACTCTATGGTCACAGTTGCACTCGCAATTAATTAGCCCCCCAATGTTTTTTAATAAGGAACGATTAATGCCTTGTTTAAAGCATTTTTTTACATTTCTTTATTTCACCGTACCTGTTTTGACATTTTACACCCAAGCAACTGATAAAAAAAAAAAAAACAGTGATGAATATGTTTGTTTTGAGCCTTCGTGGCCGGTCTCTGGGCGTGACGCCGATCAAGCGCGTCCAGGCCCATCCGAGTTCCGAATAAGTGTCCACTTTTCTAATAGCGAGTTCGTTTCACATGCACTGGTACCGTTCGAGGTCTTTCCCAGAATGCATCGCACTCGCGGAGTGTCGTACGGATAACTGGCCTCAAACAAACTTGCCAAATGCACCGAGTGCAGAAGACTGAAACTGTCGCCATCTATGTTGTAGAAAGAGTACCGACTTCAAACCGAAACCACCGTCTTTCTATTCGACGTGATGGGTGGGAATGCGAGAAGTCATTCGCTGCAAACGTTTATCTATAAACGTTGGTCGCTGCAACCTGTAGTTTTTAGTTGCGATGACTTCAACCAACTCGGCTGTCGTAGAGATAGTTACAGACGGCGTAAATTTCAGCTCTCAGCTGACTACAAAGCAGCTGGGGTTTGCACTGGAGAAAACTGATGGTGCTGTCCGCACAGACTCTAGATCCGGTTGGGCATGGTATTATGCGTGAACCACTGAAAGGGTACGGCTTAAAACGAGTCTGTTGGAACATCCAGCAAAACATTTCGTGGGACTTTCCATTTCGATTGTAGTTACAGGTGAATCAGATTTTAGCCTTGGTGAGGGCGTCGAGAACGAGAGCTTACTCAAACAAAATACTACGGGGCAAGCTAGCTGACGTAGGTAAATGTTAAACATGATGATGTTGCCCAAGTGTCGCGTAAAGTCGCTATGTTTAGCTTTCTTAAATGTGTATTGGGCAGTCACAGGTTTCTGATGGGGGGTCTTTGTCGACAAATGTCCAATTTTTCACCCGCACACGGATGGTGATAAGGATCTCGGGGGCCACTGATGCGTTTATTGTGAGCATTTCTTTACACACTGGTATATTTCAGCGTCTTTACAGCAACAGAGCGACTAAAGGCTTGCAAATAAAGCAGGGGTTGTCAATTGCTTCTTTCATGAAATAGCAGACGCTCACAATTCAAGCACGTGCTTGATTCCGCTACCGGTGGGACACGATTTCTATCAGAAAAACATTTTTTTACCCTTTCGGTTTCGCTGTACGAATGCACATCCTAGCAAACGACCCCTTGTCGTTTGCTCGCGCTGGGGTCGTCTGCTCCCGCTCCTCGCCGGAGCGGGGCATGACGGGATCGCATTTCGGCGCACGCCCGATTTCCTCGGTGCAGAAAGTGCATGCACGTGTGGGGTGCCGGCGATGAAACGAACTCGGAGAGTGCAACCACTCGTAGAGTGCAGGCCGAAACGAACCCGCTCCACATGGCGACTGGGCACGCCTGGGCAGGAGTGCCGTGAAACGAACTCGTTCTAAGCAGCAGGGAATGGCCCGGACCGTGCGCAGCGCCCCCGTCCGCTACAGTCTCGACCACGCGCACCCAGTGTTTTTTTTTTTTTTTTTATTGCAGGATACTGTACAATGAAGTAACATTTCTGCACTCTAGCCAGTGGAGGATGCAAGCTTTAAAAAAATGAACCCATTTTTCTTTTTCTCCTTTTTTTCCGTTTCTATAAATTGATTTTGATTTGCAGAAAACAGAAAGTCCGCCAGAAGGTAGCTGTATTTTGAGAACATGACGCAATGGGAAGCAAAAATAAAGACACAATTTATTTTCAAGAAGCCGCCATTCTTAGTTCCCATCTGCGCTCCGCCTCACATCGCATAGATGGCGCCACCACCCGCTTATCTGACTTGTGTGGCTACGGCGCTACTTTTTGAAAGAGGTTGTGATTGGGGTACAATTTTTAGTGACACTCAGCATGTTAGATAGGAAATTAAAGCTTTTCCAGCGTGAGCTTTCTTACGTATATAAAAGTTTGACATCTCGTGAGCACGATGCGTGAAGGCACGACGGAACGCAACGAACACATACTGGATGCAGAGCTCCTCCACAGCGCCTAAGTGGCAACACAATGTGACTTTTAAATAAAAGCTTAATTCGAAATTTTAATTTGTTGCTAGAAGTGCATCTCAATAAAAATTTAAGTTACTTGTATTCGTCAGGTATTCAAAGGCAGACACCGAAGGGTAGAGGAACATTTAATAGTTAAATCTCACTTCAATTATTGCACAATTCTCAAATTTGATGTGTAAGAAGTGACTGCTAACTTGTAGACGTAAGCGAGTAAAGCACTGCTATCACTATACTATGTAAGGATAGCTCTTATCTGCTTCATGCGGTGATGCTAAATAACAACATATCTGGCTGGGGATTATTGATTCTGGGGCACAAGTGTGCCATTTTTCCCGGGGCTGAAAACACTACGGGTACCCTAAACCGCTGTGCAACTTTCTTTAAATTATGGGATATGGCATGCAGGTACGGAATAATTACCGGTCTTATTTTTGGCTTCTCTCTTGCCCGATTAGTTGCCCCTTTGAATTTTGTTAACAATCCTTGCGCGACGTCAGTCAGGCATCTTTGTGGGAAACCTGCCTTCTGCAGGCGCGAAATCCGTAAATTAAAGCAGTCTTGCACAGAATTTTTGCAAGACCGTTTTAGGGCCGCCTCCAAACACGTGCTAGAAATGCCCCTTTTTACTAATTTTGAATGGGCAGACTCGTACGGCAAGATGCGTTGCTTAGATCTTCGCTCGTACGCCCAACATAACCGCTGTGCAACAAGAAATTTGCACAGCGGTTTAGAGTACCCGTAGTATTTTCAGCCCCGGGAAAAATGGCACACTTGTGCCGCAGAATCAATAATCCCCAGCCAGATATAGAGCATTGCAGCACAAAACACCGGACCAAATACGCTGAGTGTGCCGTCGGAGTGGTGTACGAAATTCCGCTGACTTGCGGCTCCGTGTACATCGGCCAGACTGGTAGATGTGTCCATGATCGTGCACGGGAACATGCGGCAGCTATGAGAGCAAGCCCGTCATATAATCTAGCTGTTCATTGTCGTCGGTGCCCGTGCTCACCAGTTTTGCATGATGTGAAGGTTCTGGCGAAGTATGACGATAAAATATGCCGAGAAGTGCACGAGGCGTTTGAGATTAGGGCAAAGGGAGATGAATGCGTCAGTGAACCTTCCATTGCCCTCTCAGGGAAGGAGTTTGATTTTATCAAGGGGTCTTATCGATTGATGTGATGAATAGGCGTTTTAACGGCCTATGTATTATGTGTTTTTTCTTAAATAAACTTTAGTTGCGAGTGCGCCTCGTCCTGTTTACTCTCCTCTTTGTCCTATCGTTTTTTTGGCACTTTATATTATGAAAATAGAGCCGTTCGTATTATTTTTAAAGACTATTCTTTTTCGTCAAACGTGACAGCTCAAGTCCAAAGCTTGCCTTACATCACTATGCTCTAGGCGCAAAGTATCACGCCTCTCATTTCTTCACCGAGTTTTCTACCATAACCCGGATCTTAAAAATGTGATTCTACTAGCCCCCTACCGAATTTGTTCTCGACTCGACCACTAGCAGAAAATCAGGTTGCCATCAAGTCGCACAAAAATGTATTCCGAATCTCCTTTAAACCTAGCTATTGGCGAGTGGAATAACCTACCTGAAATCGTGGTGAGCAGTCCTGATTGCGTTTTATTTAGAAATGCTTGCGAAGAGTTATTCTGATCAACTTGTTTGTAAACATGCAATTCGACTGAGTAGATACCCCCTTACTTTTTAGTTTTGTGTAATCCCATTTTTTATTTTTATGTATTTTATGTATTTCAAATGTGTTTCGCACTCCTGAGCAGTCCTGTTTGCGTTTTATTTAGAAATGCTTGCGAAGAACTAGTTTGCTAATTTTGTTTGTATGCATACAAACAATTTGAATGAGTAGTTACCCTTTACTTTTTATAGTTTTGTGTAATCCCATTTTTTGATTTTTTGATTCTTACGTAATGCCCTCGGGCGATTTGAGGTAATTAAATGAAAATGAAAAAAATGAAAAAAAGCATGATGACTTCTCGATCACAAAGGTCATGGGAACGCAAATGGTTAAAAAAAGTAACTTGTTCGTTAACGTTGTTAGGGGCACAGAGATAGATCACCCTCCATGGTGTAGCTGAGACGGCAAAGTCACGCATGACAAATCTGCCAGAAAGGTCGCACGTTACCGCTAATTGGAACAGTTCAATAGACTTTTTAATTAACAAAAAAAAACACCCCCTGAAGAACAAACGGCGTGACTTACACAAACATTATACTTATTCAAAAATAAATGTAATGCCTGCTCCACTTGCTCTTCACTAGATAATTTTGTTTCTTGAATCGCCAAAAAGTCCATTTCCCTATCCCTAAGTAGACGCTGCAACTGGTATTGCTTTTTTCTGGAACTAAATTTTCTAACATTCACAGTGGCTAAGCGAAAACCACTGTCCTTTTTGTTTTAAGGAGGAGGTGATTCCTGAACTTGCCGGGCAGATTGTTTTTAAGTAGTAAGACGCCTACATGCGGTGGTGGCAGGAGGCAAAACTTGTTTCCTCTTGCCTTCATTTCCATCCTTCGGTGCATTGGCGTCGGCGGCAGAGGTGTCCATTTGATCACAGTCACGGCGGTCCTCCCTGCTGGGCCGCGCACTGCTGCCCTTGTGCGGTGCTGCCTTCTGCTGTTGCTCCTTGCCGGTTGGGCTGCTCCTGGAACTGGAGTCCTCCGGAGCTTCGGTGTTTTCGACCATCGAAGAACTGGCTGCAGCCGACTCAGCGTCCGGAGTGTGGCTAGTCATCACCGTGCTTTCGGAGGCAGCGGGGTGCTCTTTAAAGTAGCAGCAAACGGAACTTCACCAGCCGAGTCCACAACCTCAGAGACGTCCATGAAGTGTTCTTGGTTCGTGTTCTCTTCCCTGCTGCCCCGTAATGCAGAGGCGTACGTTGAGTAGCACTCATTGCTCTCGTGTCCGAATCGTTGAGATTTGGGGCACTTTGGAGCACAGCGTTGCCTCCGAATGTGGACTACTCTTCTACATCGCAAACAGAGTGGCGGTTTTCCAGGTACCAGCAGGAGTGGCTGCACACCATACACCTTCAGCATATGGGGCAGGTCCGCAGAGGTCACGGCGTCGTGTAATCTCAAAGAGACTTCTCTCTTTAGGGTCCCCCTATTTTCTATTCCCGGCACTCTCCACTTTTGCCTCGCGATCGTCCGCAGCTTGCTATGCGGCTCGAGGGCTTCAGCGACCCGCCGGTCCTCCAAGTACGTTGGGAGCCAAAGCAGCTTTACCTTGATGTCCTTCAAATTTGGGTCGATCGCGAGACATTTTCTACCTGTTGCCTTGAGTTGTCCAGCCGCCTTTACCTTTTCAGTGGCTGCTTTGCTTGTCCGGATCACAATTCATACATGGTTCATTTGGTGCTGGCCCAATGAACCATGTATGGCCCAAATTTCAAGAGGGGCTTTAGAACGGTGCGATATAACTTTTTAAATAGCTAAAGAACGTATCAAAGACCAGATAAAGAAAACAATGAGTTTTTACAGCAGGGCCAAAAAAAATATTTTTTTTTGTATTCAGTAACACGTAGATTAGCTATTTTAATAAGTTGTACCTCATGGCTATCAAGCCCCTCGTAAAATTTGGGGCCTGTCTGTTGACTATTGGGCGCTGTACGTCGAATTGAAGTTTTGTGGTGTATTATATGGTACAAAGGGTGTAACAATACACACTTTTACACCCTTTTTTGTGTGTCTTCTTTAACAACGCTGTTCATACAATTCTCAGCGCAGCAAGATGGCATCGCGTTGCCGTCGAGGTCATGGTACATAAAACAAAAATCCTACGACAGCAACGGGGCCTCCACCATACATCGCACGAAAATGGCGCGAATTCAGAGCAGGCGACAGAATCGCGTGGGATCATTGGAAGGTAACGGTCATGTGTCCTGCCAACACCTCCTAGAAATAAGGCCATAGCGCTCTGAGTGGGTACGTCACAATGTGGGAGGAAGGAAGGCCATGGCACTACAACGTGAGAAAGTTTCTGCTGTCGACGCATATCGACATGAAAAAAATGTTTCTTCTCGAGCGGCGCGGTAATGTTCGTGCGCGTTTATCCGACATTAATACACGTTTTAAAAGCGCAGTCTTGTACAAGTTATTATATATATATATAATATAAACGTAATATACAACGCGTTACCAAGGTTGAAAGTACTAAATTTATATTAATGATTAACCCCGTAACCGCGAGACTGCGCGCAGTCCCTCAGCTCCCCACACTTTTCGAAACCGGCTCCGAGTTTCCGACGCGACATCTTCCCTCGTATGGGCTCCGATTGTGGTAAATTTACGTTGTGTGTGAGCTGCTGACTGTCTGCAAAGGAACGCTGAGACATTTCAGAAGGGAAAGGAACCGAAAAAAAAATCCAGTCATCGCCGCAGGGAGGGAGCGCACAGGAGCAAGAGATGGGTCGACAATGTTAAGCCTCTCGTCCCACACTGCTGGTGCTGCTCTCGCGTGTGTGTGCGTGTGCGTATGTGTGTGTGTGTGTGTGTGTGTGTGTGTGTGTGTGTGTGTGTGTGTGTGTGTGTGTGTGTGTGTGTGTGTGTGTGTGTGTGCGTGTGTGCTTGTGTTTGTGTGTGCGTGTGCGCGTGAGTCCGTGTGTGCGCGTGTGTGCGCGTGTGCGCGTGTGTGCGTGTGTGCGTGCGTGCGTGTGTGTGTGTGGGGGGGGGGGATTCTTTTGATCCTCCTACCCGTCGTTTTTTTGTCGTCACCGCAGTCTCGGGTAGTTTTTTTTGTGTTCGCTTGATACTACGGCATTTACGTGGATTCGCGGTACAAGTCCTGCTACGGTTTGAGTGACCTGTGTGGCAAGTAGTCAACGATGACGCTGGCCAATGACCTCTCTCTCGACAGAGAGAGACTTCTAGAAGTTTCTTGTTCAAATGGCTTCGTGATGTAACGTGTGGGACGTATGGATACGATCGACAGGTGAGGAACAACTTATTTACGGGCTTTCTTGGTCATGTAAGAGGCAGGTAAAGTGCTGCAGTTGATTTGTTTTTAAAATCTCGTGATAGCATGCAATTTTGTTCTTCGTCGTTATCCGTTTGCTATTGCGTCAACATTTTTAAATATGCGTGGTAATATTCTAGTTTTTATTGGAAGGTAAATAACAAGTTTGTGTGATTATTGAAAGTGCGTTGTTTTTGCTTATGTGTTTATTTATACTAATGTTATTTTGTTGCCTCTACCGCGTTTCTACTAGAATCTTAACTGTATTAAGGTAATAGAACTATTGTGTACAAAATAGGTTATATTTTGTTCTTGGGCAGCTCGAGCCCATAGGGAGAAGTAAATTAGTTGACAGTAAATAGTAAGTTTAGTACCCCTGCCACACGGAAAACTTCATATATTTTGATTAAATAATACGGGATTTAATCAGCTCGCTGTTTTGAGTTATTATATGAGCGTCGCAAGCTGATTTTTCGGCCCCATATTGTCATTCGATCGAAATTACATTAATTTTAATTCAGTGACTGCACGCGATAACATCGCTTACATGATCCTAAGTGACACTTGTCGAGCCGTGTCCGCGTTGGCTACGTATACCTGATTTTTACTTGATCTGTATTGCCGTGCCCAATCACTCCGTGTCTCGCCATTTTGTCGAAATATTTCTGTATAAAATATGCGTTCCTACAGCAATAATTGCGTGACTCAATATTTTCTACTTAAAACAATTACATTTTTCTATAGTCGTTTTCTACGCATACCTCGTGCCATTTCGCATCGATTATTTAGCGGTGTAATGTTTTGCCCGTGTAATAAAGTGTTTCTTAGACCCATTGCAATGTGCAGCTTTTATTTTAGCTAATATGACGCGCGTATGTGACTAAAAGCGCGTTTCGACGGTCGATCCACGCGCGTTGCCTTCGCTTCGACGCGCGCCCCCGATGGCCTTCCTTGGCGACGTCACGAGAAGACCGCTACGACCTTATTTCTATTAGGTGTTGGTTCTGCCCGATCCAATTCAAGCGGGGTGAAAGAGATGCTTTTAGTGGGAAAGGGCATTTCCGAGGAGGAATTTATCTTCCCCATTTCCGACAATTGTTGGCACTGTCTTTCAATATATAGGGACCATAGGTCTGCCCGTGCACTGGTCCCGCAAAGTCTAAATGGATTGTGTGCCAGGTGTCTCTGGGCATCCCAATACAAAAATTGTTGTCTTACGTGGATTCTTCTGTGCGCTTTGACATTCACGACAGTGATGTACTGTCTCTTCAATCTCAGTGTTAAGCACCGGCCACCATACGTAGCTTCGTGAACACCTTTTCCTCGCCACCATGCCTCTGTGCCCCGCATGTATAAGCGCCAAAATATGATAATTACCAAAAAACGTGATAGAAAATAAGAGATAGCCACCTAGGCCCAACCCCTGCTCAGTTCGAAGTCCCGTGCCGGACTGTATCCATGTTTCGCGCAATTTCACAAGCTCTGATGCTCATCACTGTTTGCACTGTTCCTGATGATGGCAGCTTTTCTAGTGGAACACAGCACTTATATAACAAAATTCATATTTTCTCTTCGCCATTTCGGATTGGAGCAGACTGCCCGAAGAAATTACCTCCCTCAATGATCACTTGTCCTTCTGGTTCGGCTCTTAACATGTTCCTGCTTCAATAGGTCGCGAAATTTCTGCATCAGTTGAAGTGATTCCAATGTGTATTTTTATTGGCAGGATTTGCTTTTAGTTGTTTGTTTTGATGTTTTACTCGTCTTATAAATGCTATAAATGCGCCGAAAGAGCGTGTTTTTATATTTTGTATTTTTACTCGTTTTGATAGGTTTCCAGGTTCTGCTCACAAGGACTTAATTACTGCATGTATACATAGCTTGTACGTGACGTCATATTTGGCACCATACCAGCCGCCATAACTCCGTACCATGCTTTTGAGCCCGTACCTTCTGCAGCATAAATTTCACACTATCGAATTTGTTCTTCCTGGCAAACCTTGCCGAAAATAACAAATTCGATTATGCCAAATGTATGCTGCAGAAAGTAGGAGCACAGGAGCATGGTACGGAACAATGGCGGCTGATGTGACGTTAATACAAGCCATGTATAACTTTTCCTCCTACGTAATGCCCGAGGTTCTTTAGGGTACATATATACATAAAAATCGTACAAAGTAGGGAAAAAATGTAAGAAAGGTCGATTTTGTCCGGCGAAATAACCGCAAATTTTGGTTGCAAAATTCACAATATTCAGCTCTGAAATATTGCTGTTTTGCAGTTTTCAAAATTGTGATCTGAGGACTTATTTTTATACAGTGCATGCTTGGATAATAAACGTGAATGTATGAACTGAGTTTTGTGCCTAACTTACCCATGTCCATGCAAACATGACATGGCTTTTGTGATGGGAAGGCTTCCCAGATTCGCCTAAGCGCGCAGGCTCGCAGCTCCTGGCCATTTCCTTGACCAAGGAAGCCCCACACCCACCACACGAAGAGCATGTACGCGTATAGCGGAGTATTCTAAAAAAAAAAAATAACAATTGCATATCCACTCTCTTAAAATTTCTTGTTCAACTAGCTCATCCACGAGTATCATTTATTGCCCCTGATGCTCTTTTGCTGCCTGCCACAACGCGCGCACACGACGCCGCTGGCGCGTATGCAGAATCGCTGGGGCGCGGGTTCGCGCAGTGCAAGCGAATTTTTCAAAGCAACATACTCGCGTTTGTATAGTTTCTGCTTCGCTAGCACTCTATGCGAAAGATAAAAAAGATGTGCTCGGGTGTAGACCTCATTCGCGCAGTGAACATTACAAGCGCGTGCTCTAAGATTTGAAACGGGGCCTCGAGTGGATGGGGGACCCATCCGAAATATTCAAAAGTCGAGCGCGCGCTCGTAAATTTCACAGGTTAAATCTGCAGAAGTGGCAATTAATGCTGCCATACCTCTTGCCGACACTGTTCTCCAGGTACGTTGGTGTCTAATACCGCACGCGGCTGGCTTGAACTTCCAACAAATCCCTGCGGAGGCACAAAAGCGGAAACAACTCGTGCCGTTTGACACAGCTGTTGCCGCGCAGCTGGTTCCCTGCGGCCACCTCCGCGCAGCAAAGATCTTCGTCTTGCAGGGCAGTGTCTTGTTGTGCGGGTCGGTATTCACCTCAGAAACACCTATGACACGCATACGGGATGTGCACAAAGCAAACTGAAATTAAATGGGATTATGAAACAGGTTCTTACCAGTCGTCTTACCTTACTTACTAGTCTTACCAGTGGGAAAAACGGCGACAACAGCAACAAACACTACACAACCGGAGCGACGGAGACAGAGACCCATTGCTATCAAGTCAAGACGACAAAAAGACAGCGGCGGCCCAACGCCCCTCCCGATCCCAATCAAGGAACATGGCCGACAGCCGCAAGGCATACCAATCCAGATTTTCATCGGAACATAGACCCCAAGCGAAACAAGAAAGCAAGACCTCAACCAACAACAAGAAGATGAGCTGGGCAAGTGCAGTCTCCCAGTCTAAACCCACTATGACAGAAAACCCCACCCTCCCCTCATCTCACAACAGAGAGCTTACTAAAATCAAACAAATGCTCGAAATACTACAAGCAGAGAATAAGGCCCTCAAGGCCGAGATCGCTCAACTCAAGGCAACACCGCCGGAAACGGCTGCACCCGCAGAAATGGAAACGACCCCTATAGAGATAGATGCACCCCCGGCAGTTGTAGAACCTACCGCACAAGACGTGGAATCCGATTCCGATATCGAACACCTACCCGCGAAACGCAGAGCGGTAGAACAATTCCCTCCTTCACAGGGGACAACCGCCCGCGCCGGCAACTTTAAGCGTAACATCAGGGAAGACATGATCATAAATAAAATCACCAGGGTCATTGATGTCAAATTCGAGGTAATCCATAAAACCTTCCACACCATGATCACACAATTTGCCGAAAATTGTAATGCCAGAATTACGGCCCTTGAAAACGTCCAACAGAGGCCCAGCATAGGGCCAAATAAAATAACTAAGCCTTACAGCCGCCCAACTAACGATGGCCAGGATTAGCGGTAAAAGCACTACGCACATCATATGGCAATGGAACTGCCGCGGATTCCGCCGCAAGAGGGGAAATCTCCAGCAGGTCCTACAAAATAAGAATTCCGAAGCGCCCGACATAATTGCACTCCAAGAGACGGGGGGGGGGGGGGGGGGGGACAGGCTAAATTATCAGGCTATGCGTCCTTCTGTGCCGATGTATCGGGCACAGGCAAGGCGACAATCACTACGTTAATCAAACGAAACATACCGCCGATCCAGCACGAGACCGGCATTACGTCGATAGAACACGTCCTAGTGGAAATTATTCCTACAGAAAAGCAAAGAACTGGCAGTCTGTTTGTACTCAACATATACAGCAACCCTAAACAGCAACACCGATTCCTCAGTCTATTCAGGAAAGCAATACAACTAGCAAATAAACAACCCCTTGTCATAGTAGGCGATTTCTATGCGCACTACTCTGCATGGGGTTATTGCACCGATCACCGCAAGGGCCGCCTATTGTGGCTAGACGCACAGCAGGAGCAACTAACATTGCTCACAGACCCGACACATCCCACCGGCATGGGAAACTGCGTCAGCGTAGACACTACACCAAACTTAACTTTCACCAAAAACGCGTCAGGTGCCACATGGCTCAACACGCAAGAAAACTTGGGAAGTGACCACTTCATAGTGGCCACCACAATCCAAACGGGTCCCGCCAAACCTAAAGGCAAACCAATCCGCCTCACGGACTGGGACGTCTTTAGGCAATTACAAAGAAACAAGAACGAACCTAGCGTTTCTGAGATACTAGACATAAAAGCATGGGTAGACAGCTTACAACAAAATGTTATGCTGGCGACCAAAACCATACCAGAAGAAGCTAACATCCAGGCGGCAGATGCCAAGCTACTTCGCATGTGGGAAGCAAAAGATAGCTTACAAAGACGACTAAACCAACACAAGCGGAATAGATCCCTGCGCAAACGCACAACAATCTTAAACAAACAAATTGAAGACTATGCGCACCAACTAACATGCCAAAACTGGCATAGTGCGTGTGACGGCATGGAAGCGCAAATAGGCATGGCCAAAACATGGCGCATACTCAGATGCCTACTTGATCCCGAAAACAGTAAGACTACGCAGAGGCACAACCTCAGCAAAATAATCCATACCTACCCGGGATCAGACAAAGACCTAATCAATGAACTCAATAATAGATACCTCGGAAACCATCCCAAAATGCCCTTGCCGTCATACACGGGAGACCCAAACCCAATAATGGACGAGCCGATTACGGCAGCAGAAGTACGCGAGGCCATACATGGTCTACGAACGCACTCCGCTTCGGGTCTAGACAGAGTAACAAACAAAACCATTCGAAACCTGGACGATGATTCCCTAGAAGCACTAAGTATTTCAACAAATGTTGGGAAACTGGCCATATTCATAAACAGTGGAAGGAAGCTAAAATTGTCATGATACCAAAGCCAGGCAAGATGTTGCAGCTAGAGAACCTAAGACCCATCTCGCTCACCTCCTGCCTAGGCAAACTCCTGGAACACATCATCCTTACTCGCTTAAACAAACACATGGAAGACCACGACCTGTACCCTTACACGATGATTGGATTCAGTCCCAAGTTGTCCACGCAGGACATTATGCTTTAAATTAAACACCAGATAATATACGGTGATCACAGCTCAGAACTTGATACCCGAGCCATTCTTGGCCTTGATCTAACCAAAGCCTTTGATAATGTTCACCAAGAAACCATCCTAACCCAGCTAAACAAACTAGGAATTGGCTTCAGAGCTTATAATTATATAAGAGACTTTTTTACAGACAGGACAGCCGCTATCACTGTCGGTGGGGTAACCTCGGAGAGCATTTCGCTCGGGAATAGAGGGACACCCCAGGGCTCGGTCCTGTCTCCCTACCACTTTAATATGGCCATGCTAGAATTGCCAAGCAAGCTAGCCAAAATCCCTAAACTACAGCATAGCTTAAATGCAGACGACGTCACACTCTGGGTAACCGGAGGGAGTGACGGTGAAATACAGGAAACTTTACAAACCGCGATCGATGTAGTCAACGAATACGTAACACCTAAAGGACTCTCCTGTTCCCCGCAAAAGTATAGACCTACGTGCAGAGGTAGAAAAACTTCCTCCATACCCCCCCCCCCCCCCCCCAAATCACGCTTAGATCTAACGGACAGGACATTCCAATAGTATCGAGCATCAGGATCCTTGGACTCAGAATACAGGCCAATGGACACAACAATGAAGTGGTGAAGGCACTGAACTCGCACGTGCATCAAACGACAAGACTCGTTTCGCGCATAGCCAACAGACACCCTGGCATGAAAGAAACTAATCTACTCAGACTGGTACAGGCTTTCGTTATAAGCAGAATAGTCTACGCTACCCCATTCCTGCAACTAAAGAATGATGAACGTTCCAAAATTAATCTGATGATCAAGAGAGCCTATAAGCAGGCTCTACACCTCCCAATCACCACCGCGAACGAAAAGTTTGAGGCTCTAGGAATACACAATACTCTTGACGAGCTCATAGAAGCTCAAAGAATTGCCCAACTGGAGAGACTCTCGCAGTCCCCGATGGGGTGACATATTTTCCAATCACTCGGGATTACATACAACACCCAATTTGGACCAAAGCTGGACATTCCCATAGAGCTCAGAAAACACATACACGCCCCACCATTACCTAAAAACACCCACCCTCTGTACAACCAAGAGCGCAGAAAGGAAAGAGCCAGAGCCTTACAAAAGCGCTTTGCAAATTCTAAAGACGTGGCCTATGTAGACACGGCCGAGTATCGTGATCGAGACGCCATGGTAGTGGCTGTACTCGATCAACAAAATCAAACCATCACAGCAAGCTCAGTCATTACAACCTCGCCGGAGGTCGCGGAGGAAGTCACAATCGCCTTGGCGTACGCTTCATCCTCAACCAAATTCATAGTCAGCGACTCCAAGTCAGCCATACAAAACTTCGCGAAAGGGCGCATTTCGCCCGAAGCCCTCAAAATTCTAGTCCAAGTACCCGAAACCCGGCGCAGATGGACACAACTCGTTTGGGCACCGGCGCACTCTGGTCTCCCGGGAAACGAAGCTGCTCACAGTGCGGCCCGAGAATTGGCCATCCGAGGCCGCACGACAACGTCTCACGATGAGCAGCTCGGATCCCTTCGTTGTTCAGGTAGGGACCGGATGGTGTCCTACTAGGAAGTCCTACAGTACTACAGACAGGGCAGGGTGCATTACCCCGCCGCTCACAAAAACTTAGATAAAAAACAATCAGTTACTTGGCGCCTTTTACAAACAAACTCACGCATTCCCAAACCCAGTGACATAAAGTCATCTGTATCCCGGGCCATATACAGCAGATTGTAAATCTGCTGTATAAAATCACATCATCTGGGCGTGCCCCCTGATAAGTACCCAAAAACGCACCAGCTCATTACCTCCCCTTCCCACTACCACCTTAGAGCAGTGGGAGACTCCACTGCTTAGCTCAAACCCGGACCTCCAACTTCGGGTCGTCCAGATGGCCGAAGACGCCGCCAAAGCCCAAGGTTTGGCCGCCGCCTGAGGAAGAAGAGGACGGGCCCTCCCACTCCCCTCCTTCCTAAACCCCATCTCGGACAAAATAAAGTTTTACTACTACTACTACCAGTCGTCCTGCCTGTCCTCAGGCTGCTGGGCCCAGCCTGCGTCTGCATTGCCGTTAGCAGGCTACGCCGGCGGGTCAAACGCGAATGGTGACTCGCTGAGATATCAAAATAAAAAAACTTTGATTGCTTGATCAGAGTCACTGTTACTGTCATCGGAGTAGTGGTCCCTCTTAAGTTTGTATAGTTGCTGGCACCCCCACACGTGCTAACCAGTTCACAGCTGAATGCGTCAAACCTGCCTTCTACTGACGTCATCCGTCGGCCGCCCGAGGTAATGAAAATTAACAACCGAAAGTTAAAAACCTGCTTCCGGTATCGCCTTAGTTTGCTTTTTTATTACTAAGATGAGCTTAAAGATACCAAACACCATTTTAGAAAGGGCAGATTACCGACGTTCAGATAACGCCATTACCTTGGGTAGCTCGAAAAATTGCCGGAGTACCCCTTGAACAGAACATGTACATGTTTCGTGCTTTTGTTATGACGTTTGTTTCACTTGTGTTTAACTTTGCTTCGCTCTGTTTCTCACTGCTACTTTGAATCAAGACGCAGGCCGTCGCATTTCATTTCCGGAAACCGTAATGTTAGAAACCAATTTCACGAGGTAGAGATAGACGTTTGAGTTTCAACCTGTTTCCACTGAAGCGTTCATCGTTTTGATTCTAGTAGCTAAATTTAAGATTGAATTTGATGAAAAATGTAGTCCGACAATTTTATGAAGATAGGTTTTTTATGCAACTTGATCTATGTATTGTTGATTGGCTAGCCTGAACACCTCAACTGTACAGCTTTCTAACTCATTATTTCGTCTAAATGTATTTCTATGAGCTGATCCCGGATTGTTTCAAACACGACGTCTATGGGATAACACGCACTGGAGACATGTGCAAAATAATCATTATTTCTTTTTTGTTTCGAGTATGCAGTTTTTTTTAATTATAAATACGTTAAAATAGGTTTCTAGACCGTACTTTGTGCGTCGAACGACATAAAGATCTGAGAAACGTTTAAAGAAGTTTTTAATTGCAATCTTTTATAAAAAAAAAAAAAAAAACCTGACGTAATGATTACGTCCCTGAATCGACCGTGTTCAAAAAATACATTTTTTGTTTGCATTTTTTGTTGAGAAACAACGCACTGAAGCTTGTAAATTCTTTACCTGCGTGCTGTCTGGGCTACTCCGGTATACACATTTTACGTTGAAACGCAGAAAGTGTGTTCTTACAGTACCCACGCAAAACATCGCCTTTCATGGCCAAGACAGCTTTATTCTGGGCAAAATTATATGGATCCTGGCCATGGCTGAGAGAGGTATATAATACCAATGTCTTTACTTTACTTCTCCAACGTAATTTAGGTATGAAGGGTATAGTCGATTATGCCCAGAATACGTTTCTTCGAGGTACGATCTTTCTTGGACGAAGGGTAACGAGAATTGTGCGAAACATCGTTTCGTCAGGAAACAGCATCATGTTATGCGATTCTTGAATTCAGCATTAAACAGCGTTATGTAATGCGATTCTTTAACTAATTTGATTAAAATTAATCTTTACAAAATAAATCACTTTCAAAGGTTTTGCTCACCCCAGACGCTCAAGTCACGATTATCTCTTAACATTACATCCCCCTGTCAGTAACACGCCTGCCCCTTTTATGTTCCCCCAACCTTGCATTCTATATTCCGAAGTGTGAAAACTCCGGTTACTTAGCTTTGTATTTTTGAAAGTATTTATTTGTACATAAATTATTTTGCCTATTTTACACTCGAAAGAAAAATAACAATAAATTCACGTGATTTAGGTACTTCGTTAAAAATTGCATATTCTGCGCGGTTGTAGAAGCCTTACATAGTGCCGAAAGCTTACGCGACGATCGAATATTAATTTTTCTCCCGTGTAAATGTTTCGCGTGTCTATCATTACAATTAGAGTGAACAAGCTAGGCCGAATCTTTTCAAAAAATTAGAACATCTCAATTTCGCGAAGTTAACGCCGTAACATGGAAGCCAGTTAAAGATGTTGTGGGGCATTACCTTCTTTCCTATCTATATTCAACTAATGAATGCTTGTTTTCTTAATATCGTTCTACATTTTTAACGATATGTTTGTGTTAAAATAAGTCAGCAATGACTCTATCCCCGTATTCCTATTGGAATAGTCATATTTATGAATGTAAACTATTTTGTTATAACAATAAGTCGTCGTTAGGTAACGGCGTTCGAACAAGGTTTATTTTTTTTTTTTATTTATTGAAATCACTACTACCCAAAAACACAACTGCCGACAATTCGATTCAATCGTTTTTTGTTTCGATTCTATAGTTTTTATTACAGACATGAGCTCAATGTTAATGATCGTGGCCTCATCCTAAACCAGACAAGCATATCAATTAGAGCTTTTATATTTTTTCTAGAACTATGTGTGATAGGTCATCGCAGTCCCTCAAATGAAATACCTCCTTTAAAGGGCAACTCCGCTCAATTCCGAAAAATTTAGGCTTACATGTGATTCCGTTTCACAAAGCATTACTAAGCAGCTCTACGTCTTCGGATTCGCGAAATGTGGAACATTATTTGTGTAATCTTAATTGAAACATCAGCTGATACTGAAACCGAAACTTCGGTTGCGTCAGGCAACATTGATCTCCTGTCGTCAGAGGCATGGCCACGTCACGTCGAACCACGTGGTCTTGTGATGGTCGTGGGGGCGAGGAACAGGACACGCGACGCGGGCAGGTCGCTTCGCATGGCGTGGACGGTGATGACCCGGGGGAGAGGGGCCAGGGGAGAAGCCGAAAGAGGAGAGGGGGAGCGAAGAAACAGACCGATAAGCGCGCAGGGCAGCGCAAACTAGCGCATCTGTGTTACGGTGATCACGTGGACGCCGTTGAGCCAATACCTGGAGGAGAAACTCATGACGTCATCGTTCAATTTCGCTCTGAGAAGTAAAAACAAACAAAACGTGAGAATGACGTAGACATGCCTCTGACGTAGTGGCTCAACGTTGGCCGCTCCAACTCCGTCGCATTGACTGCGCTGACGATTGCGCCTCGCGTCGCACGCTAGAGTTGGCAGATTTCGTCGAGTTGGCTCATTTGAAAGTTTGCTGGCCAGTTTATTAAGTATATAGACGGAATTAGATCGTGATATTTGACATGGGGTCTTCCTATATGATACTAAGAGGGCTGCATAGTTTTCTAAATAAAAAAAATGAAGCGGAGTTGCCCTTTAAAAATTTAGGCTCTTTGAAAATAAAGTGCATAAAATGGCAGATAAATGAATGCCTCCAATTTTTTATTCGATTACTTCTCAACTACCAAATTTTGCAGTAAAATAATATATTCGAACTGATACTTTTTCGCACTTTGGACTATTAAAACTTATTCCTAGATGCAAAACCTCACATTTTATCCGCTCTTTTTGCCTTCGCAAAATTACAAATATAAAGCCCCGGGAATATCGGTTCAAACTCGGTTTGCAATCACAATCAAAAGGTTGAAACTTACATGGCGAAACAACTACAAGTACGTAGCTTCGAATTACGCTATCTCACGTTTTAATGCTGGTGTTAGTCATATTCAGAAACCAAATGTTCCCAATATGTTAAATGTTTAATATTTAGCGGGATTCCAAATTTAACGCATGAAAATTACTACTTTATTTTTAATATTTCACTTCTTTGTTGATAATGCTTAAATTTATTTTATTGTGTTCATATTTTTAGGCTTGAAAAATGTAATATATTTAGATATTGAAACTAACTTCGAACCTGTTGATGAAGTGTACTCCCTTTTTCTCAAATTTAAAAAAAACGCGCTCAGCAAATAAAAAAGTTTAAAAACTTATCATCGTCGACACGGTATTTTCTTCTATACTTTTTTTTGTAATTTGCATAAAATTTCAAAGAGTGATAGTTGACTAAAATAATACGCTAAGTTTACTGTGGCCTCATGCCTTCTGACACCACCACAGATCTGGGAAGATGCGTCTTGGTATCATGAAGATAGTGCATTATATTCTTTATCATATGTTAGTAACTGAAACATTATGTTCACATAGAAAATAGACACGCTCACATTAGACATCCGCAAACTCTGAAAGAAGCAATGTTAATTGTTCTCGTTTATATCGTTCAATTCGCATGTAGAAACAGTTACCGTCACGTGAAACGTGTTTAGCAGATCCTCTAAACTGATAGTAATAGAAGTATATTTTTAGTTAAGGTAGGTGTTTTTCACCTTACATTACAGCTCGCTACCAGACGCCTGCACAAACTTTTTTTAATATTTTTTGGTAATTTTAAATTTTATATTTCAGCAGCATGTAAACCCTATATTTGTTGCTTTGCTTTGTTAAACCTAATAGTACACAAACTTTCTATTTCCCAGTTTCCACAAAGATTAAAATAACGTGATTTAGCTAAATATTTTAGGAAAGAAATATTTTCGCACGTTCGCTCAAATACAAATGGAAGGACTGAAGATGCTGACGTAAAAATCAGAAAGGTATTTAATGTTTCATAAAGGTAAACACTTAACGTGTTAATTATCATAATGTGTAGAGGGAAAGAACAAGGCTTAATTTTAACATATATGGGCATATACCTTCATGCGCGCACTTTCTCAAGAAACGATATAACCGAATTTTGATTTGTTTTGGCTGTGCCTTCGGCCTTTGAGGCGCAGTGGAGTAGAATATAGAATACTGCGGAATGTTATGCAGTATATATGTATATTCACCGTTGCGCAAACGTTCTCTACAGATGAGCAAACAGATCAGACACGTATATTTACAAAACCGAACAGCTTGTGTTAATACAATGATAATTATTTGTCTGGAAGTAGACTTTCGATACGTTCCCTATGAATATATTCACTTCAAACGTCCGGCAAATTTTTACTCAGCAAGACATTGACATAACCCACTTTCTATTCACTTCGCTTAATATAAAACCAAAGACAGGATTTTTTTTTTTAAATTATAGTGTGACCCTTACCAAAATTTCATCAAATAATTTTCAATATTTGTTGTCAAAATATCATGACTGGTTGAACCAGCTTCGAATGGTTCTTGACTACTTTCTACAATATGTTAGTTTCTATTTTACACCACAAACAGAATCGGCGGAGGTTTACGTAGCAAATATACTCATACAGGTATAATTTTGCGTACTGTTATGTTGGTGTCCTCCGGGCGTAACAGAGCTGTATCTTCGCACATGCTTTCAAACCATCTGCTACGAGCACGTCATATTTTACGCCTTTGCTAAACGCGTCAGTGAATCAAGTTGCTTTCATTTAACACACGAACTGACGCCATGAGTGCGTCACGGGTCCCAGGTGCAAGTAGGAGCTGCCCTTTAGCTCGAGAAATCTTTAACCTACGGTAAGATAAATTTCCATTGTTTATTTTTTTTGGGTTGACAATTTATATATATTCTATCTTGCTGGGGATGGAAAATACGCTACAACAAAATTTTGTTGACTTACGTACTACACATCACCGTCCATACATTTTGCAATGCTCGTTCGAATCGTATGGATTCTCGCGATCGCAAGAACATGTAAGCATTTCTACTTGTATATCCCTCAATCTGCCAGAGCATATCGGTTTATGTTTTCTGCTAAATGTGTCACTTCTAGACATATATTTTATTTCCGATATTAGTCAAACCTGTTAGATCTTATTTTTTTCTTATCTTGAGATGAGCATGGTACAATATTTGATTACCGTTATTTCAAATTAGTTTTAGTGTAGGAGGTCTTTCGGATAAGCCTTTTTCCAGACAATTTTTAGAAAATGACTACTGTTTTGGCCTTTTTAACCCTTCTATGTTTAAGTTTCGGCTCTCCCTACTTTCAGCATCATATTCTTCAGGTTAGTAATCTTTAATTAAAAAATAACCTGGATAAAAGAGTTTCTTGCTTTGGGGCACTGTTTTGAATACTGTGGGATAATTTTAATAGCAAGAAAGTTCTACATTAATTCTGCCTCACACATTTATTTATAAACCTTTAAAGAGGTACCCTAATATTGGTTGTTAATTGATCACAGTTTGTGTCATTTATGCTCCGCGCGTTCCGCATCGTACAGCAGTACGCCAATGGCCATTTTGAAATGACAAATTGAAAGAATGCACCACATGCAGATATTTTTCGCTTTAGCTGTAAATTGAAATTGCCACTTAGCTGGCTCGGAGATGCCGACAATGACGTCATGAAGTCAATTACAAATAACAGTCGACAGAGTGGCTCATCGCATGCCCAGCGGCAATTCTAGGGCGTTTTGTTCTTCCCGAATTAAAGCAGTTTACGTTTACTGCATCCAAATTCAAGTGCAAGAATTGAATTCAGAGCACAAAAACAACAGAAGTATGTTACAAACTCAATTTGTTGGAGTTGGAGAAATGCCTCAGCTCTCTTTCAGGAAAAATATAATTAAAATTAATTATTTTAATATAACATGAAAATATACCATTTTATTATATTAACGCTTTATTCCCTGTAGATCGATCAAAGTGTGTTTTTTTTTTTTTTGGTTTGGACATTGATGAGTACAACATTTAATACTGAGGAACGGTGTTCTGCACGGCAGGTCTTTCGTCTGATGGCGTCAGGAACACCTCGTTCGAGCACACTGCTCGTGAACGTGCGTGCTCACCCCCCCGCGCCCGTTACATCATACATAACATACCTCCAGCCTCAGACGTAGTCACCATCGCGGTCTGGGGGACGTCTAGTTCTTGGTGGATTTATCCTGCGTGGTTCTGTAGCTACATATCCGGGGTCTTTAGCTGTTGGGTCTTCCTGAGGAGGAACGTCTTGTTGGCGTCGAAAGACATCCAAGCGGTCAGAACCGTCAATTTCCCACGCTGTGGGCGAAGTCGGCGAAGATGAACGTCCTAGTACGTGGTTGAGGTGCCTCCGGATCCTTCTCCTAGCAGCTTCTATCAGCCAAGATCACTAGCCAATCCTTTTCGTAAGTGTGCCGTCGATCCACCTAGGAGTTCCCCTGAAGTTGACGACAACCACCGGCTGCCCTTCCTTGAAGGCTTTGGATGCAGGCATCTTTTCTTGCGGTTGTCGTAATCGTTCTGGGGACGGCATCAGTCTGCTTAAGTTTGTAGCCAGTTCGCGGCCGAACATCATGAAGGCAGACGTTTTTCAGGCTGAAGTAGATACCGTTGTATGTTGCTTGTAAAGTAGCCTCTCAACTCTCAACGACAGAAGTCCCTTCTTGTCCCCAGCCAATCCTTGTTTTAGTTCGTGGACCATGCGCTCAGCTTGGCCAATTGTAGTTGGATGGTAGGAAGCACTGGTTACGGCTTGAATTCCGTTTTTCTGATAGAAGTCGGTCATTACGCTTGACACGAAGACAGACACATTGTCGGACACTACCTTCCTTGGTAGTCCTAATGTTGCAAAAAGAGCTCGCAACTCTCGCATGACTGATGCGGATGTGGCAGATGTCACGTAGCGCACCTCAAACCACTTTGTGTATGCGTCTACAATGACGAGAAACATCTGCCCTTCCAAAGAACCCGCGAAGTCCAGGTGTATAGTATCCCAGGGCTGAGACGGTTGGTCCCACATTGGCAAGGGTACCTTGTGAGGAAGTGGTCTGGACTCCTGACAGCCAGTAAACTTTCCAACTGTCGTTTCAATCTCTTTGTCGATTTCTGGCCACCACAAATGGCTGCGAGCTGTCAACTTCATGGACACAATTCCCTTGTGTCCTGCTTGGAACAGTTTCATTGCTTCGACATGTGCAGCGGTTGGAATGACGACCCCGGACCCCCTGATCAGACATCCTCGCTGTGTCGACAACTCGGTAATTTCCTTTTTAAAAGGCAGTAACATGGCCTCTTTTATCTGGTGGAGAGTTCCTCGCTATAAAGCTTGAAAAACACGAAAAAGAACTGAATACACTTGCGTCATTTGTGCGATCCTGCTGGCCGTTAGGGGTGAACCCATTGGCTCCTCAATCATCAGCACATCACCTGGAGGACACGGTTCATCCTCGCTGTCGGGCAAGGGTAGCCGACTTAACGCATCCACGTTCTGGTGCTTCTTTCATGGTCTACAGACTAGCTTTCGTATGCCGATAACTTAACGCACCAGCGTCGCATTCTTGGAGAGAGAACCTGGGGCACAGGCTTCTGGGAACTTAGGATGCCGAGCAAGGGTTGATGATCAGTGACAATCACCACCTTGCGTCCAGTGATGTATTGGTGAAAATGAATGACTCCAAATACCACCGCCAACCCCTCTCGGTTCTATTGTCAGTAGTTCCACTCAGCCTCGCTCAGTGCCCTCGATGCGAACGCGATGGGAGTTTCCCGGCCTTCTTGATTCACTTGAGCCAGGACTGCTCCCACGCCGTACGATGAAGCATCAAAAGAGAAAAGAAGCGGCTTTGTGTCATCTTAGTGAGCCAAAGTTGCTTTGTCTAGTACCAGCATCTTGAGGTTCTTGAAAGCAGCATCGTGCTGTTTCTTTCATGACCAGGGAACGTTCTTTTCGAGCAGCTTGTGTAGTGTACAAGCCACCGTGGCTCTGTTTTCCAAAAATCGATCGTAAAATGCAAGCATTCCAAGGAATGACTGTAGAGTGGCTTCGGAGGTCGGTTCGGGCAATTCCTTGATTGCTCTCAGTTTGTCGTCTGTGGCTTGGATCTCCGCGGAGTCGATTTTGTTCCCCAGGTAGGTGACTTCGGCAACACCGAAACGATACTTTACTTTCTGTAGTCGCAGGCCGGATCCTTGGAGCCGTGAAAGGACGGAGTATAAACGCTGAGCGTGCTTCTTCGGTGTGGAGCTGCAGACGATGACATCGTCCAGGTAGGCGCTGACTCCTGGTAACCGTGCCAGTGTGGTATCCATGCACCACTGAAAAATTGCGGGTGCTGCTGACACTCCAAAGGGCAAGCGCTTGATCCGATAGAGACCCTTGACGGTGTTTATCGTTAATGTGTGAGCAGTTCTCTCGGTGACCTTGAATTACTAGTAAGCTTGTGTAAGATTTAACGTGGAGAATATCCTGCCTCGACAAAGCCTTGCCTGTTTGTTTGATAT